>JAKGSA010000478.1:0-103067 GCA_033558755.1 Philaethria dido
GGATACAGCTGAAGCTATAAAAAAAAATTATGATATATCCGTTGCTTAGGCAACGCATAAACAGGGCCTCCATTAATTAATCTCCTTATCGTCGAATTCCACAAAATCTTTATAAATTGTAGTCTGTTTAATTCTGATATATGAGCTATATTACTGTTTAATTTAGATAAATTTAGTACATTTTGCGTGCAAAATTGAATACATCCATCTATCCTCACATACTTTCCCATTCAACTTATCATTTAGGATGGTGTGAAATTAGTATTCTTTAAGAGTTTTATAACTCTAACTAACAGAAATAAGGAACGAAGTCAAGTTCATAACTATCGCGAACGCAGTCAAATTACTTAACATCGCAATAGCGCTACTCAATAATTAGATATACACTTCATAAATAAAAGACATATATACAAAAAAATATTTATTAAGGCATTGAAGGCACCACGTTCAGTTTACATCGGTGGGTTAAAAACCTATTTTTAATTTTAGAAAAAATAAAAAGATATATGACTAGATAAAACCGTACATTGTATTTATCATTATCGTACCATACACAAGTATATCCATATGCATTTTTATAAATTTCATTATACGACCAGGTTACATAAATACCTATATAATATTCATGGCATGTTACGAATTTTATTAAATATATAGGAACGTTTTCCATTGATATTTTAACCAATAGTTATAAAAAATTGAGTCGTATAGAGTCACGGCAATCTGATATTGATATGGAAAAATAGTGCTTTAATATAACAGATATTCTTTTCACTAGATGTCAAAGACGGTCATGTAACGATTGTAGATCCAGATTAAAATTTTATATTGGTATCAAATATGGCAAACTAAGAAAGGTAAAAATTAAATGCAAACTACAGATCGCCGGCTTCTATTCTATCCGATTCAATTATATATATAGGAGAATTTAACTTAAAATTAGAACAACCCCATCAATATAATCACGCATGCAAAATTAAACTAACTTAAAAAAAAATTATCAATATCATTTAAAAATTAATATATTATAATATGTCAAATAAGTGAGTCGTTAGGCCAAACCGTTGTTAACCGACAATCACAGTTCATTCTTCATACACCTAGAATTTACGTAAACCTATACATTCCTTATCATGTCAGAATATTTGTTACACTTACAATCAACTTTACGTCACACTTAAATTGTAATGGTCCCTCTCATAATGATAAGTAGAATTATACTTATATATATTGCTTATATTTAGGCAGCAGGAAAACGATAAAGCAAAGGACGTAACGGTCTTCAAAGTAGGTCCTCTCGATTTATTATGTTGGTATTGGGCTAAACGCGTAAATAATAAAAAAAATTAGCAAAAAAAAATGTTTACCAGTAAATTTATTATTTTACTGCCTGTATTCCTCCGATATGCATTAATTTTGCTCAAATTAATATTTTTTCACATAGAAAATATAGTAACTTCAATCATAGAATATAAAGTTTATGCCTGTCGTGGCGCAGAGGCACGAGCGTGCGGCTGTAAACGCGACAGGTTGTGGGCTCTATTCCCACTCCAGGAAATATAAAAGTTTAGTATTTTCATTTCCTGGGTTTGGTAACTAGGCAAAGCGCGGCGTTGAGTTCCGCCACTCAGCACGCAATGCCTCAATTCGGCGGAAAGTGTGGAGCGGTGTGTCGTAATACTAGGCTCCCTCTGCCTACCCTGCTATACGTATATGTAGAAAATATAGTTTAATATAGTTCAGGCATCGTTTATCTTCAATTTTTTTAATTAATAATAATAATTATTATTATTAAATTAATCTTTCAAACTTAATTTTACTTAAATAATCAGACTGTAAGTCTACCATTGGACTTTGTCGCTTTACAGATATCCGGTATTCCATCAAACAACTTTTCGTTTCATTTCTTATAATTCCGAAGTAGTTTCTTTGTATTTTTTCCTGTTATAAAAATACACTTATGGTGTACATTCATAATGTATTAGCTATACTTTAAGCGTTTTATTATATTTTTTAATTGACTTGTAAAATCACAAATTTTGAAATTTAGCTTTCGACTATCATACCACATTTGAAAAGAAATTCAAATTTCATCAGACACCATAAAACTAGTAATTTAGATTATTTCATGTAATATAAAAAATCATATAGATACAAAAGTAATGTATAATTGGTTGTTCCAGTATGTAACAAAATTTACACTTATCTGAGAACTTAGAAACCCAACTGTAGTACTGAAAGTATTGTAAAAAAGCGTGACACAATACTATAAGTTCATTACCTTCTTAGTAAAAGATGAACCATCAATGTTCTACCCAACTTGTTTACAAACAATGTACATGTATATTGTATACCTTGTGGTTTAGGCAAATTATTCGAACAATAACCTTATTTTTGTTAAATATTTCATATTTTAGATGTAATTTTTCGCAGTCTTCCTCGTCTACTTCCTCTGACTTACAACTTGTATTCTATTACACAATATGTTTTTTTTTTCTTTTTTTTTTTGTCACGCTGTATCCCACATATAGCAGGGTAGGCAGAGGGAGCCTGAGAACCTAGTGTTAAGACACTCCGTTCTCTTACAACAATTCTATATTATAATAAAAAAAATAAAAAAGGTATGTATTTACGAAAATATAATTTATATATTTTCGTAAATATATTAATTGTACATTTAAATGGCGATAAAAAAATTAAACAGAAAACGAATCAACGATTTAAAAAAAAAATTGTCTATCACTAACATGCAAATTTCCATAAATTCTCCATAGCTACTGAATGAATTAAACTTTTTCGTTTATCTGGTCTGGGGGTGATTTAAGGTATAGTTTATTTTTTCAAGTATACCAGCTTGATGTAAAACTATTACAGAACTGTTTAATTTTGAGAAATAAGAAAAACCAGCAAAAGTTGACCAGCATGATGGACATTTTCCATTGACACAACTAAGAATGAATATAGACCTCCTAAACTACGAGATATAAAGAGAAATATCGCCTTGCAAATAATTGCTCAATATGATGAGCATTTTCTGTTAGATCAGCTATACTTTAAGAAATGAGTCAAAGGCGCATTTACAATAGCTGTTCAGTATGATGGACAGTATTCGATGACAAATAAAAACAGTTAAAAATTGGGGCATTTTAACGCAGTGAGTAGGCGTGTGACGTAAACGCCTAATCACCCCAATCGGGGAATTGATTTAACAATGTCATCGGATGGTAAATGAAGGTAGTAAGGCCATATGAAGGTAGTAAGATTTATAAATATATTACGAAATTGCGGACCTAGTCATGAACAATTCTGTACGCCTGTAGGAACGCACATAAATATAGAACAATTTAATCCTTACTATTATTATAAATGCGAAAGTAACTCTGTCTGTCTGTCTGTTACGCATTCACGCCTAAGACACTGAAACGATTTTGATGAAATTCAGTATGAAGATAGAACTGAACTTTTGATCACGAAAAAAAATGACAAATAGTCTAGACCTTGGGAAAGGCTATCGGTTACTCCTTACCACGTCGCGCGATATAACCGAATACCACGCGGGCGAGGCCGCGGGCAGAAAGCTAGTACTAAATAATTATAAAAAGATGCGTTCAATTTTTTTTAAATGTCATTTACCGAATGAACGATTACCTACTTAGTAAATGACTTAAATACTATATCGTCATATTGAAATAAATTGTTGTGACTAACGTTTAATACAAAATACGCTCGATAACATAAATACGTAAGTACTCGTATACGTATGTATGGCATATTGTGACAAAGACTTGGAGGTGTATATGACTACATATGTAATATTAATTAAATTGTACGTATAACATTTATTTTTTATATTCTTTGATGAACGACATTATGTAATTGGCTCAATTTTTATATTATATAGTCGAAATTACCTAACATAAGAATAACCATAATGTTCTTAAATTATGAAAACTTAAAAAATGCATTACTCACTTGCTTGAAAAGTAATATTTTCCTATTACACATCGCAAAATAATCAATAAATATATTTATTTCATTAATGTAACCGCGCGCCATTGTGCAAAACATAATCCAATTTAGTTAAAGCTTGCTTACATATCGGTATTATCCTACTAATAGAAAACGTATCAAGAAACTCAAAATTAAAATAATTCCTCAAATGTATTCACTCACCTTCCACATAAGAAAAGGTTAACTAAGCTTATTTGTGCTCCTTTAGTTTCAAACCTTTAGTATCGCCTCCCGCGTTCATATCACTTCTGTATTCGCACTGGTACCTCAACAGTTTATCATCGGCCGCCTTCACCCTCTCTTGTAAAATTTCGACCGTCCTATTGAGTAGTTTTATTTCTTCTTGTAACGGGTACAACTGCATGTTCATTTGCATAAGTTCTTTCTCGTGAGCTAATTGTAAAGTATGGAGCTGTGAACAACGATTTTTTTTATTAATAGGTTTTTTTTTTTCAGATTTATCCGTATAGTAGGGTAGACAGAGAGAAATTTCGTGTTAAGATACGCCGTTCTCTTCTTTCCGCCAAAATTCGAAACATTGTTTGTGCGTTAAGTGACGGAGCTGGGAGATAAAAACTAATTAAATATAACCATTCCTCCGAGTGGGAATCGAACTCACACCCACTCGTTATTGCAATCGACTGCGCACTTGTACCCTCAATATTTATTTCAAAACTAATATTATAAATAGAATCGGAAATACTTGAACTATTTATTTCATTTTTAACTATTTTTAATTTATAGCAATCTGTTTTATCAACAAGTTCTTATTGAATTATATTTAAAAAGTATTGACCTCCAAGAAAATTTTGTAGACGGAAGGTGACCGAAAGATGTCGTGAGTCTAAAAACAGCTATCATAACAATTGCCTAAACTTTCTTAGGCAATAGAATGGGTGGGAAAGGGGAAAACCTGGCTTACATGCCATCGAACCGGAACACATCACAAGATATTTGGCGGTTCGTCTTTGACATGATAGTGGTCGCGAGCCAGACGGAGGACGAACCTCCTACCACCAAACAACGGTTGCTTTTAATTAAATTAAACATTATATTTATAAAAGAACATTCGGTTTAATTGAATAATGTTACAATTCAATCTGTAATTATTTAGGAATATTAATTCATAAACAATTACAGATTGAAATATCAATCAAAGCTACTCTAAATTGTATTTCGTGTATTAGTAACACTTATTTGACAATATTGATAACACCGTCTTATTATTGGTAAGATTATATTTTTAGTACGCCAACAAATTTAACGAAATAAACTATTTATTTGCTATGGGTATTTGAAGATGAATGCCTCAGTTAAACGAAAACTAGTAGTTTATATAGATACACACATCCGTAATATCTATGAAATAAACCTTGATACAAATGTAGATCAATTATTTATATTGAGTTCTAAGGATTTATATGACAAAGCTGACCAAAAATACTCAAGAGTTTGCAAGAAAGCTCAAAGTATTCAAATATAATTAGGGCTGCAATAAAATGGGAACAGTGAACTTCCCAAATAAGTTTTTTTCATAATTTGATCGCTTAACAAGCACAAATGCTACTACAGACTTTTTTAATTGGATAATTTTAACGATCATAGTCTAACTGAACGTAGGTACCATTATAAGTACATTTCTGGAGGAGAATGTTTTGAAAAACTGAAGAAGTTTTTAGGCTTAGTTAGTAAATAAAAGTTTACCTCTCTCTCTCTTATATAGGTCTTATTAGACCAAAAGACTATTTTGACTAAATAAGGAAACAAATAATGACAAATAAAAAAAATCAAATGACTTATAATTTGAATCCACACACTACATTAGAAATACCTGAATACGAGAGATAATAAAATACAATGATACTAGTGAACAAGTAACGTCCTAAATCTACAAGGAAAACGGTCGTTTCAAGAATCACCTTTTTAATTTTTATGGATAACAGATGGCAAACGAGCAGAAGGACCACCTGATGGTAAGTGGATACCTTCGCCCATGAACATCTACAACACCAGAGATGTTGTAGATGCGTTGCACACATAGAGGATACAGATGGAAGAGGAGGACAATGTAGTATTCCGTTTTCGGAACCACCACATTTTGGGGAAAGGATGGGTGGGAATGGGAAAACCTGGCTTACATGCCATCGAACCGGAACACATCATAAGATATTTGGCGGTTCGTCTTTGACATGATAGTGGTCGCGAGCCAGACGGAGGACGAACCTCCTACCACCAAACGATTAAACAACAAAAAACAATTAAATTAAACTATATTATAACAAGATTACCTATGAAAACACATCCAATAAAGTGTCACGCAAATTTAAAAAACTTTTAAAGTAAAAATACTGACAGACAAAAAATGCTTTCTACTTATATGCAAATTATATAGAATTTTGTAAGAAACAGTAATTATGAACCCGTAATTTTTCAATAATACTTTTGAGAGCGCATAATTTAATTAGCTAGAACGCTGAGACGTCAAAAAAGGGCGGGAAATATAGATATCTCGAAATTTTTAAAAATAATATACGTGTGTAACACTTTAAAACTATCAAAAATATAAATAATAAATTAACACTTCATAGTTCATACTAATAAAATTAAAAAATATATATCCCTACATATAATTTTGATGTGAATGTGAAGATATTATAAATGTGAATGTATGTTTGTTAAGTTTTCACGCCAAAATTACTCAACCAATTATTATGAAACTTTGTACTCATATTCATAGAGGTATTAAAACAGACAAAGGGTACTTTTTACATAAAACAATATTTTGATAGACATAAATAAAAAAAATACCAAAAGAAAAAGAAAAAATTTTGCTACTAAAAGCCTTAAAATTAACGCACATACGCAGTATATAGTACAGTATGTGCTATAAACTGACATTGACCACACGAGCGAAGCCGCGGGAAACAGCTAGTATTTTATATATAGATTCAATTACAAGAGTAGTCTATTTTTTATGTTCGATACGTTCCGAGTACGCTGGGTACGATATAATTCACCTATGTACATTCATTTAAATGAATTTCTAAACAAAGCCTACACATTTTTATGTGTGTTAGTGTTTATGGAAACTCTACCTCTTAGGAATTAAAATAGGGGTTGAAACTTTCTATAAAAGTCAGTCATATTTGAGGTTGGAAATATGAAACTTGGTTTTAGGAATATTGATAAATGAAATAATGACGCGATTAAGATATCGTGGCGCTACGCCACCTACCGAAAGCCTTGCACGATATTTAGAGCGTATGTTATTTTAACCGTTTTACCCTCATTAGAGTTTGAACTATCAAATAATAATAGTGTTATCAAAGCCAATAGAGTGACAGTTTTTTTTTAAATTACGATATACGATATGTATAACTAATGACTTTTGATTTGAGCTTAAGTAACGTTATATTTTGACATTGGCATCAAATAAAAAAATACCTTTAAATAATAATTTAGCGTCATCTAAAGTATTCAATATTGAAGAGAATGGAGGCTTACGCCAGTTTAAAGTACCATAACTATTTAGCACCCTTATTAAAAATGTCACTTAGAAAATGTAAACTACTGGCATTGAAGCAGTATTGTAATAATAGTTATGTATTTTCTAAGTTTATTGATAAAAGAAAAACTGTATAATTATATTTATTTATGAAACTGTTTACAAATAAAAACTCGAAATAAAAAATAGAAAAAAGTAACTAGAATAATTTAGAATAAAATATAGGAACATCAATTTCGAAGAATAAAAATAGCCTAGAACAGATGCAAATGTATAATTTTTTTTTTTTATATTCTTTATTGCACTTAAAAATACATAAGAAAAAGTAAATCCAGTTTTTGTTTACAAAGGTGGACTTATCCCTGAAAGACATCTCTTCCAGTCAAACTGTGGAAGTGGATGAGTATGTTACATACGGGATCAAAGTACAAAAAAAATAGACATCCAATAGAATATATGTAAACATAATAAATATATAAAATACCATACCTACATACTAATATACACATATACAAAAATATTAAATAAATAAATAAAAAAAAAAAAAAAAGAAAAATGTATATATATATAGAAAAGAAAAAATCGTCTATAGAGAATAAATAAAAAAAAAGGAAACCCTTGTCTAAAATTAACAAGATACACATAATCTCTGTTTCCGCCAGAGGCCAGCGTTAAATAAAAAAAAAATTATCTATGTTACAGTAATTTATCTTTGCCTTAATACCGCACTGGTACCGCTTATATCGTACTGTTTATAAGTTGAGTTATATCAAGTAGATAGCTTTATTTCGCGAAAGCATCGTGTTTTAAGTGTTACGGTTCTATATGAGGGGAACCAGAGAACCAGAGAACCTAGTGTTAAGACACTCCATTCTCTTTCAACATTATAGATAATAGTTCATACTAAAATTAAAAGTTGCTAAATTAAATGAATTTAATTGGTCCAAAATATATCAGTTTTTCAATTGTTATTTTTCTAAACATAAGAAACCGAAAAAGTTTGTGTTGGTCAATATGGTACAACTATACGTGTACATTCTATATCCTGCTTATTTTTGAAATAAGCAGAATATAGAACGAGTATTTAATTATTTTAGTATTTATTACAATCTTTAGTACTGATTTAATTTCGTCTCCTGTCGTGGCGCAGAGGCACAAGCGTGCGACTGTAAACGCGACAGGTTGTAGGTTCGATTGCCACTCCAGAAAATGGATTTTTTCATTTCCTGGGTTTGGTAACAAGGCAAAGCGTGGCGTTGAGTTCCGCCACTCAGCACGCAATGCCTCAATTCGGCGGAAAGTGGGGAACGGAGTGTTTTAACACTAGGTTCTCAGGTTCCCTCTGCCTACCTTGCTATATGGGGGTTACAGCGTGAAGCTAAAAAAAAATTAGGTTCATCGTCATCAAATTATTAATATATTCATAATAACTGGAATCAATATTTCCAGAAATAAATAATTTATTATTATTTTTAGATATATCTACTTGTACTACATCTATTTATAGTAAGCCAATACGATGTAATGTAAAAGTATTATAATATAATTCCAATTTAGTATAATAAAAACTTCACCGTGACGGCTCATTTACAGTTTTCCTCAGTATTTATAATGCCATCCTTACTAATATTATAAATGCGAAAGTAACTCTGTCTGTCTGTGTGTTACGCTTTCACGCCTAAACCACTGAACCGATTTTGATGAAATTCGGTATGAAAATAGAACTAAACTTGAGAAAGGACATAGGATACTTTTCATCGCGAAAAAAATGATAGAGGGGGTTGAAATAGGGGATGAAAGTTTGTATAGAAGTTCTTTATTGTCAAACATAAAATCATGTAAGATTGTTTAACTGTTTACAACTTCACCACATAAACCACTTAACCAATTTTGTCAAATAGTCTAGACCTTGGGAAAGACTATAGGGCCTAGACCTAGGAATATACCTTATCATCTCGCGCGATATAACCGAATTTCACGCGGGCGAAGCCGCGGGCGGAAAGCTAGTATTCCATAATTAAAGAACTGAACTGAACTGTATTTATAATATTTCGCAATAGAGACCATTGACAAATTTTACATACAATAAAATATTTGAATCAAAATCATATTTTACCACACTTTTAATCCCAGAAGCTGCTTTTCTTGTTACTATTGGGATGGACCTTGTACACCTCAAATAGTTCAAGATGCGCAAAAGAAAATTCTACACATAACAATTTAAAAGAAAAAACGCGATTATCTCAATTCAGAAATCGTTAGAGTTGTCAACATACGAGGGCGGTCCGATAAGTACTTAGCAGCCTCTCCGCGCCCGATGGCGCTACTATCACCAAGTATTTACTGTCGTGTAGGGAACATTCTCGTGAGCCGGCTACTGGCTCTAAAAATTTTAGTCGAATAGGACTTGTAGTTTGTTTTTAGCGCGTGTGAAACTGGGCGTGTGGGCGAGGTACAGAAAAAGAACAATATCGGTCGGTGATTCGATTCTTGTTTTTTGGAAGGGAAATCGCGCAGCGAAAATCAAAAAAATTGGATGCTGTGTACGGTGACTCTTCTCCTTCGATGGCGACCGTCAAAAATTGGTTTTAATAATTTCAACGTGGTCGCACGTCGGTTTTGATGAGCTACGCCCGGTGCCCCGAAAACGGCTACTGCGGAGAGAAGAACGTTACAAATCCATGACCTTGTATTGGCAGACCGCCGATTGAAGGGGTACGCGAGATAGCCGAGACAGTAGGCATCTCAAAGACCATGGGTCATATCACCGCACGAAATTTTGGGCATGAGAAAGCTGTATCGGCGAGATGGGTGCCGCGTTGCTCACTCGGACAGCAAGCGCAACCGTGAAACCACTTCAGAGCAGTGTTTGGCGCTGTTTAAGCGCAATTCGAAGGATTTCTTCGTCGTTTCGTGACCGTCGACGAACATGGATCACTGGTACACTCAGAGACCAAAACAGTCAGGAAACAGTGGACTTCACCCGGCAGACGTGCTCCCAAAGAGGCAAAGACTGTGCAATCGGCAGGAAAGGTGATGGCCACCGTTTTCTGGGATTCACAAGGTGTGATCTACATCGACTACCTGGAGAAGGGCAAAACGATCCTGGGAGAAGCTGTATGCCGAATTATTGAGCCGATTTGACGCCGAATTGCGGAAAAAACGCGGCCGCATTTGGTGAATAAAAGTGCTCTTCCAAGACGATAACGCACCGGCTCACACTTCCGTCGTCACGCCAGGCCCAAATTGGTCAGGTGGGCTACGAACTGCTGCCCCATCCACCATCATTCCCCAGATTTGGCCCCGTGCGACTATTATTTATTTCCTAACTTGAAAAAGTCACTTTCCTTCGGGCGAAATTTGGAGTCAAATGAGGAGGTTATAACAGCCCATACAGGAAGCCCTTTGCAGACCCCTCCGAAAACGTATTTTTCAGACGGGTTAAAGGATTTGGAGCATCGCTGGGGAGAAGTATGGAGTTAAAGGAGACTATGTCGAAAAATAAATCGCCACTTTTCAAAAAATTTTTTCGTTTTTTTTTTTTTTTTTTTGGTAGGCTAAGTACTTATCGGACCGCCCTCGTATATATATAATATATTGCTTGAATATCCATCCATCAATCAAAATCCATCAATCCAAATCCATCAATTAAATCCATCGTCAAATCATCAATCAAATCCATCAATCAAATCGATCAATCAAATCCATCAATCCAAATCCATCAATCAAATCCGTCAATCAAATCCGTCAATCAAATCTATCCAATCCAAATCCATCAATCAAATCCATCAATCAAATCCGTCAATCAAATCCGTCAGTATCAAATCCGTCAATCCAAATCCGTCAATCAAATCCGTCAATCAAATCCGTCAGGCTCAAATCCGTCAATCAAATCCGTCAATCAATCAAATCCATCAATCAAATCCATCTATCAAATCCATCAATCAAATCTATCAATCAAATCCATCAATCAAATCCATCAATCAAATCTATCAAATGGAACCTTGTGGAACACCTGCCCTGATGGGGCGACTGGTGGACAGAGTACCTTCGACTCGGAAGCGAAAAGAGCGATTTGATAATCGCTTTGATAATATCAAAATGACAACTGCTACGAGTACTATGTATAGTATTTAATGTATATTATTTTCATAAAAATCTTTGGCTAATAACTCTTCTAAGTGTCATAGTAACGTGAAAAAATCTTTTAAGCAAGACATTAGCGGAAATGACTCATAAATCATTGATGTGTAAGTTCGAATAATATTTATTTATATAAGATAATACATAAATTAAATTCATAGAAACAAGTATATAAAATAAATTTCTTAACTATCAATTTCATAACAATACTAATATATTTGGTCTGAATTCGAATCGAAGAATTTATGAGGCAGAAACTACAAATATGGTGCTAGTCATTTTTACATCATGGATCGTCATTCTAGTGCACGTGGAATTCGCTGTGCATTGAAAAACACGTTGAACGTATTCGCAGGAATATTTATTTGTTTTGAGTGACCACATTAATATTATGAGTATGAAAATTATTTTTATATTTGAATGTTATTTACTAAATTATGAAAAAAGCTGATTTTGGTGAGATTTAGACTAGCTGAACTAAAAAATTTATAATTTTTTTTTTTTATTGATAACGGACGGCAAACGAGCAGAAGGACCTGATGGTAAGTGGTTACCTTCGCCCATAGACATCTACAACACCAGAGATGTTGTAGATGCGTTGCCAACCTAGAGGATACCTATACCTATATACATATACCTATATAATAAATATGAATGATATATATATCACGTGGTGCAGACGCACAAGCGTGCGACTGTAAACGTGACAGGTTGTAGGTTCAATTACAGGAAATGAAAATATTAAATATTATTTGGTGTTTTCATTTCCCCGTTCTAGTAACAAGGTAAAGCGCGGCGTTGACTTCCGCACTTCCGACTCAACACGCATTGCCTAAACTTGGCGGAAGTGAGGAACAAAATGTTAAAAGAGCACAGAGTGTTTTAACACTAGTTTCTCTGGTTCCATCTGCCTACCCTGCTATGTGCGAGATATAGCGTGAAGTTAAAAAAAATATATTAAATATCCAGATCCGGTGTACCTGGATATATGGAGATTATATTTTCAGTCATTTTCCATATTTATTGGGGTAGGCAGGGACATACTCGTATACATATAAACATCGATCTATTTCATTTATTCTAAAAGTTACGCAAACAAAATCTCGTGCAGAAACTAATATTACACATAAAATAATAAAAACTACTTTAAATGAAGCATACAATAAGATCGTAGATACAAGTATCTGCGTAACACAGAAGGAGGATAATGTAAGACGATGCATTAACGATACAAACAAACATTTAGATGCTTTTGTGTCGAATTGAATACATATTATGGTCCTATTCATATAGCAGACAAGGAAAAGTAACTAATTAAATGAATCTATAGATGTAGAGATGAAAAAATAAAATGGAATTATTGCTAATGAAACAGTACTAGGAATTATTATTAGTTTTTTTTCATAGCTTTACTCTATATCCCGCACATAGCAGGGTAGGCAAAGGGAACCAGAGCACCTAGTGTTCAGACGGTTCCGTTCCCCTCTTTCCGCTAAATAGAGACATTGCATGCTGAGTGGCAGAACTCAACGCCGCGCTTTGCCTTGTTATCAGAGCGAGGAAAAAATACTAAATAATATTTAATAGTTTCATTTCCTGGCGTGGGAATTGAACCCACAACCTGTTGCGTTTAAAGTCACAAGTCAATCTGTTTAAAAAAACCCAGTTCACTATGTTAAGGTTATAATAGTGTAAATGTTGTAAATGAGTGAGTTCCGCCACTCAGCACGCAATGCCTCAATTCGGTGGAAAGTGGGGAACGGAGTGTTTTAACACTAGATTCCCTCTGCCTACTCTGCTATATGCGGGAAGCTATGTACATACATACGTATGTTGTAAAAGTCAATAAAATAGACTAATGCAAGCGAAGACACTAAGAAATTTTAGACGACTTACGATAACGATTAACTAGTCGATAACTAGCACTTTAGACAGGTAATAACTTTTAATTGCAAGACAAAATTATATAAAAAAGTTTCACTGTAAAAACAGTAAAACTTTCTTAAAAACAACGTTCAATTAAATATAATAGCAGCTATATCGAAAAGAAAGTAATAAGATGTCTATATGCTTTTTATAATATTTATAAATAAAGACATTTTCGCCTGTCGTGGCGCAGAGGCACAAGCGTGCAACTGTAAACGCGACAGGTTGTGGGTTCGATTCCCACTCCAGGAAATGGAATCCGCTACTCAGCACGTAATGCCTCAATTCGGCGGAAAGTGGGGAACGGAGTGTCTTAACACAAGGTTCCCTCTGCCTACCCTGCTATATGCGGCGTAGGATAGCACAGCGTGAAGCTATGTTTGTACGTAAGCTATTTTCCCACACAATAGATTACAGAATAAAAGAGTCTACGTACGTCAACAAAATCACGGGTTAAAATAATATAGAACAATAATAATCGTGATGTTTATCCTTAACTCTAATATTATTACTTCGTCCTGATTTTGCATGCTCAAAACTACTACATATTAACTTATGTCGATAGCATTTGAAATAAGATTTATGGTAATTTGTGATATCAATTGTTTATTATATTAATACGAAAGGAGAAATTTTAAACGTTTTTTATGAAATATATGCAGCCGGGGAGTATGAAAATTGGCATACCTATAAATAGTGTATATATGTATGTGCCAATTTCCATACCTATAAGAAATGGCAGAAAAACAATATTTTTATAATAATGTATCATAAATATATTAAAGTAATAAAATAAATGTTACTTACTCTATCATATGTTTGACATACACTTTAGTATAAAGTGACATGTTAACAAGTTGCTAAAAGAACTAAATAAATCATATAAAAATATATTAATAGGTGAAGTAAAAACTTTGTACCCCTTTTTACGAAAATTACTCAGACGGCGGAACACGAAACTTGACACACTTTTGTTTTATATAGCGAAGGAGTGCAGAATGATCATATTTTTTTTAAATAATGCGTAAAAAATATATTAAAATAATAAAATAAATGTAACACGCGCTACCAAGGTTGCTAGGCAACGCGTTGTTAACGCGTCAATGGGGGTACTAATTTTAATAAATATACTTACATCCTGGATCCTCTTCTTTTTTAACAATATCAAGTCTTCATTGGTACGTTTGAGGGACGCCAGCAGTCCAACCCTTTCTTCAACCAACACTTCCTTTTGCTTCCTTGTTTCGCCCAATTGAGCCTCCATTTCTAAATTCACTTTGGCTGATATGTTTTCTGTGGACTTTGCCGGTTTACATGCTTTTCTTTGAGGATTCAAATTCAGTAACACTAGAAAAAGGTTATCAATGAGTATATTATTTAAATTATTATTATTGTATTAGAAGGCTAAAGTATAAATAAATATATAAGCAATTATGTGTTGGATACATCAACTACGTACTGTGTGAAACACGTTTGTGTGTTTTATAAGAATGAAAAGTTAATTAAAAAATGTATTTTTATCAGACACTTCAGTTCTTGAACAAAAAAAAACCCAAAGATAAAAAAAAAAAATTCCAACCTTCTTTTTCCTTTTGCAGATTCCGTAAGTTCTTCCTCAATTCTTCAGTTTCTCGATTAATTTTCGATATAGTCCGCTGTTTCACTGTTAGTTCGGCTTGAAGGCCTTTAATAGTCGCTACTAAGTAACTGTCCTCTTTTAGCTTATTAAATATTAAAGCTGAATTTTGTGTTAACCGACTGACTGCTGAAGACGCTCTATCTGCTTTTACGAACGTTTGGGTAGCGGTTGTCTGTATATTTCTAGCAACTGTTTGTACCGCTACATTATTTAAATTTACCTTGTTTATCTTATTCTTTAACTCGTTATTCGTTTTTCTATCCTCCATTAGTTGTCGTTCAACATCTATTATGTGATTCTCATATTTTTGTTTCATATCACCAAATTTTTCTTGTAGAGTAAGTAAAATTCCTTGAAAATGGGATTCTTTATCTTTTAATTCTTGTTCTAACCTCGCTATACGTTCCTCTAACAATTTCTTTTTGTTATCCTCAAGTGAAGTTGATTTCGATGCAACTGTGAAAATATACAATTGGCTTAATAAGATCTAGCTATGAAGTGCTGAATATAACGGAAACAGAAATTTTTCGAAATATATATACTATATTTCGAAAAGATTTAAAGTTCCAATGTTTCCTAGTCAGAAATATCATGTACGATTATGCGACTGAATTTCACCTTATTTGTATCTCACCACTAATTGCAGTAAACGTAGAGTTATTATTTACTTTAGTATATACTATAAAAGATATTAACAACAATATGTATGTATTAATATTTAACGAGTTTAATATAACAGTTTTGAATTATGAGAAAAATATCTGTACATTTAGCTAAAGGGAAACTCACATATGAGTTTAAAGTAATTAGCACTTTAACGACTTTTTCGTTTCCAATTTACAGCACTCTAATAGAAAAAAGTGAAAAGTTCAGGTACCTATTAAAGCTGATACTGAATCTGGATGCTTTCTTTTTAGTATTAATTCCATTTCCTTTACTTGTCTCTGCAGATCTTGGATAACTACAGCCTCTTTGTCTCTTTGTATAATAATGTTCTTTCTCTCATTCCTTTCTTTACTCAATTCAGCCATTAAGCTTTGTTCGTTTTGTTTTGATGTTTTCAATTCGGAATTCTTATTTTCATACTCTTTTGATAATCTACCTACAAACTTTTCACATTCAGCCACTTTTAATTCTGCAAGATAGTTTTGCTCATTGACTTGGTCTAATTTTTTTCGCAAAACTTTGTTGTCTTCAGTTAAATGAACGTTCAACAATTCCAAATTCTTGATCCGCTCATTAGTATCCTTCAATTCTTCTAATAGTGATTCATGTTTACAATTAGAAACTTTCTTTGGTGAGTTTGTTACAAATCTAGCGACTTTCGCAGCTTCCTTTTTCTTTGAATCAATGACACCTGCGGAAAAAGGCCTTAGCTTGGGTTTCCTTCGAATATCGTTTCCTTCTTTAGTGCCTTGTTTTACAGTTTGATTGACCTAAAAATACAACAATAATAAACAATAAATATAGCTACTTTGAAAACGTGAGCCATTTGTGATATAAGTTTTTTACTATGAAAATCGTAAACGAATTGATACCTATTCGGTACAAAAAAGCTAGAGCAGAATTAACTGTAAAAGCATCAATAATAAGGCTGATGTAAAATTTCTAATAAAAGACAGTAAACGAAGAAAACATGTTTACAGTAAACACGGTTTCTCGTTATTATAAAATAACTGCAACTTAGAGGCAATGACCGGGCATGGCGCCTTGCTTCGACAAGAAGGTTGTCATTCTGGTTCCAAAATAAACACAAATGACTAAACAATGTTCTTTAATATTCATGCGTAATTTCCTGTAATCTTTCCCATTTAGATATTTAGCTCAATATCTACATATTACGTACGCACATACTCGTAAGTAATAATAGTTTAACCTCAATCTTAGAAAATACATATGTTCATTAAAAAATCGTCTTCTATCTAAATTTAAATGATACAAAAAATAAATATGAACAAATATATGAATCATGTAAAAATGAATCAAAAACAAAATTAACATACTGGAATTGCCGTACAACAGCAGGTACGTAAATAAGTACGAAGGTTTAAATACCCAAATATTGCCATATAGATTTCATACTTGGCAGAATATTAGATAAATAACCGTAATTCTTCACAATTACTAAGAAAATAAGAAACCTATAATATTGTTATGTATTGATTTAAAATAAAACGTAAATTTTAAATTAATTATTGCGCAATGAATCAGCTTTAAGAGCTTCTTGCACACAAGTGCATAGATACGGTTGTGTTTATGTATGGAACTTCGTCGTACATCGGCAGTCACGATGGGGAAGTGGTCAAGAACGGTTGTGCTGCTAGTGATCGCCACAGCGGCTACCTGCACTCCGGTCATCAATGATCTTGAACCAGGACAAGGTAATATTATTTTTTATTTGAAATTCGTTTTTTTAAATTATATTTTATACCATATTATGATAATCTACAGTGAATATATTTATAGTGGTATATCCACTCTATTCTTTTTTTATACAAATTATTGTTTATATGATAAATCTTTTAAATTTAGATTTTTCTTAGTGTTATGGATAAATATTTAATTCCAAGTTTAAACTCAAAATCTGTGTGTATTATTCTTTTTTAATTTAATATTTAAGAAAATTTTATATTTAAAGTAATATAAGCTTACATTACTTTAACAAGCGATTCCATAACGTCATTTTTTTCTTAATTCATGGTTGAATTATTTTCAATAAATAGCTCATATGGCCTCATATATACATACGTAATAATTAAAAATATTAATATTATATATAACATATTATATTTTAAAAGATTAATCACTCTTTCTTGCAATGTTTCAAAAAACAAAGGAAACTATTCAGTTCCGGATGTAGAGTTACCTTCAGGATACGTGAACGAAATGAAAAATCGGAAACTGCGGAAACTGTTCTCGTCATTAAACGTTGAGAATAACAATATGTAAACGAGTAGGATAAATTTTAAACTATTCTATACTAATAGAGAACAGTTAAAGCGAGATCAGTTCAACCGCAATGAAACCGACCGCTTGGTCAGAGAAAGTCATTTAACGTGTCACACGAGGACTAGGGCCGCATGCTAATCGCGAATATTCATTTGTATCCGGCAATATACAACTTAGAAGTAGAATCCATATATTATTAATTTATAATATATATTTTATATACTTACTTATATATTATTATATAGTTGAATTTTCCTCACGTCAAGTACTATATTACCTCAGGAAAACCTTTGAAAATTTAGTGTTTTTGCCATAACTTTGTCTATTTTAAAAATATTATTTCACTTATATTATAAATGCGAAAGTAACTCTGTCTGTCTGTCTGTTACGCTTTCACGCATAAACCACTGAACCGATTTTGATGAAATTCGGTATGAAGGTGGAACTGAACTTGGGAAAGGATATAGGATATTTTTTATCGTGATAAAATGTTTATAAAAAAAATATTTTTATTTTTTATATTTTTTTTGACAAATAGTCTAGACCTTGGGAAAGACTATAGGCTACTCCTTACACGTCGCGCGATGTAACCGAATTCCACGCGGGCGAAGCCGCGGGCGGAAAGCTAGTACATTATAATTCTGCATACAACAGACTATTGAACGATAAATATGTTTAATTTCATAAATATTGCATTAATAATATATTTTTAATAACATGCAAATAGTTTAGATTAAATCGGCAATAAATCAATTATGTACATTACATATTATAGAGTCATGGCGCAATTATTATAGAAAAAGGTCCGTTTAAAATAAAAAGGTAGTGAATTTCTTTTTTATTTTTTTCTAAAATATACGTTTTTATTTGAAATAATTATCAGTCTAATTAGTTTTTAGATGAATGACATATGTAGAGCATGTTTCTATTTCATTCTCTCATTTGTAAATTATTTTAAAGCACAACCTATAAAGTATATTAAATTAAATAACATACATTTAAAACAATAGAAAGATGGTATCATTGCGAATTGAATACGTAAAACCTCGCAACAGACAAAAGGATTGTCACGGCGTGCTACGCCAAAAAAAGGAATATATTGTAACAATGATGATGCTGTGTAATTACTCACGTTTATCTAACAGAGTAGTTCACCCTCAGAATAAACCACAACCATGAACAATAATTACACTTTGACTACTTATAAGTATAATATAAAAGGTACATAAATGTATATTTAGTTTATAATAAGCTTATAATAATTAACAGAATGGCCTAAACGTGGTGAAGTAAAGCAGCCTCAAGAGAACCCGGAGTCTTACGCCACAACTGAAGTAACTCTTACTACTGGTGCAGTCGAAGACCCTCCGGCTGATATTAAGGATGAAGTCGAAGAAGAAATTTTGATACTCGCGAAAGCCGCAAATGATATCGACACGAAAGTGGACTATTCGGGCGCACAAGTATGGAAAGTTTCAACGGAGAAATCTGGCGTAAGGGCAATTCTAGGAAGACTTCGTCGTAGAAATCGTACGTCTTGCATTATCATGAATTTTTTTATTCTTTTTCCTATAAATGTATTTAACTTGTTTTGTTAACATTCTTTATAAATGTACAGTTATAGCAACTTGGGGTGGAAATCATTCTTACGTGGATGTCCTTGTGAAGCCCAATGCTGTCCAAAATGTAACTAGAGTATTTAAAAGGGAAGATATTTCATTCGATGTTATTATCGAGGATTTGCAGAAAAGAATAAATGAAGAGAACCCACCGTTAGACCAAAACGAAATTGAGCTTCAGGATAGACGAGGTTTGTGATGTTCAAAATATTATATGTAGCAGGAAACCCAATTTCTAGTAGAAATATTCCAAGGGTTGATGTGGTTTTGTTCCAGCGAGAGCTTACAATTTTTGGCGTTACAGGGCCAATCTGCGGCGGTTAGGTATAGTTCGCGCTTACATGGGCTACAATTCCCTTAAATTGCCCATGGAATTTTGGCCGTATGCGAATTGGGGTTCGTTCTTGTATAGGCGACACATTATTTAAATAATTGTTGTTTGTGGGAAATATAATACATATCTATTAACTTCACACGTTCGGTACAGGATTTGTAGCATGTTTTATTGTTTATAAAATATCGAAATGTGAGATAAGTTTTTGTAACTAACTTTTTATTATGTGTTCAGTTAATAACGAGGCGTAACCAACACTAAAAGCGGAACTACGGCAAAATCCACGACGATAGTTATGTTCGCTAACTCTTAATTCTTGTTAATTATAACAACTAAATGTACAAGGAGGGCGCTCAAATTTGATCCAACAATAAATGCTTACAATGTCAAAATCCATAATAATTATTATTTAATTGGATATTTCAAATATTTCTTTCTATTATTAGGTCATCGAATGACTTGGAAGCAATATCACAGGCTTGAAGACATTCACGGATTTATGGACTATTTAGCTCAGACATATCCTAAAATAATAAGTGTTAATACCATAGGAAAGTCTCATGAAGGAAGAGATCTTAAGGTAAATTACAATAACGGACAAACCATTGTTTAAAATTAAATAAAAATAATATATATTTTTTAATATAGTACTTAATATTATTTTACCATATTATAAATTAAGACGTATATGTATGGAATGGTATGAATGGAATAAAACTTTACCTGTACTAATTATAAAAAAATGAGTATGATAAGCGACTTAAAGTACTCTTTCACTCTTTAAGCACTCATTAAATACCAGTATCCAGAATTTTATTTACAGTACTTTTTAGGAATGTTCGATATACCTTTTTGTTATGATTACCAAAATGTTCGGTAATGCGTAACAAACTATCAGCTTTAGACTTTTTCCGGCATAGCAAGATGGGAGATTTACGCTTTCCACACAAAATCGAGACATTGCGTGTTGAGCTACGGAACTCAACGCCACGCTTTGCCATAACAGAGCAGTTAAATGTAAATAATTTAAAAATAATTATTTTCGCGGATAAAATCCTTCGCTTATATCAGACGCTGTCGTGTTGTGCGGCAATAGTCTCGAAAAAGAAAATATCAATAACCAATTAAACATATCGATTTTAAAGACTTAAAGAAAACTACAAACAAATATTACTTATAGGTTCTAAGAATTTCCAATGGGAAAACAACTAATAAAGCAGTATTTATTGATGGCGGTATTCACGCTAGGGAATGGATCAGTCCCGCTACTGTTACTTATTTCATAAACCAATTTGCGGAGAACTTTGCTGATGAATCGGATGACATTAAAAATATTGATTGGTAAGTTTTGTGAATGCATTTTAGTTACTAATAAATATTTTTTTTAGCTTTATGTATCTTGCTTTAGAAATGAAAGAAAAGAAACAATGAAATGAAGGAAAAGCATTATATATGAAAGAAAAGATAGAAAAGGAGCAACTACTGATAAGAACATCCGTTCTTTCTTTCCGCAAAATTTAGACATTGCGTGTTGGATGGCTGTTAGTTTAGATTATATAAAAAGTCATATAACTTTCAGACATTTGTTAATTATTCCAAATACTACGGTTCAATTACTATTTCCATTATTCAAAACTTTCTTATATTTTTTTGTTCTTAGGTACTTCCTGCCAGTAGTAAACCCAGATGGTTACGAATACACACACGTAAAAGATCGCTTATGGAGAAAAAACAGAAGGCCATCTTATGGTTCAAGGCAGTGCACAGGTGCAGATCTCAATAGGAACTTTGGGTGAGTGGAACTAATGTTGATTAACTATTGCCCAAATTAAAAAAAAATATATAAGATATAGTAACATTATCTAGAAAAGAAAGTTTGAAATTCATGGGTTATCTTTCTTAATAAACTAGCTATTTCCCGCGGCTTGGCTCGAGTGATCAATGGTAGTCCATACTACATACTATAGTGCGTATGTGCGTTAATTTGATGGTTTTGAAGTAGCTACTTTTTTATTTTTTTAACAATCAATCACGTCTGCCAAATTTTAAATAAAAAGTATCAGTAAGAATATGGGTACAAAGTTTCATAATAATCGTTTCAATAGTTTTGGTGTGGAAGCGTAACAAACAAACTTACATTCATATTTAAGTATGGTTTATTCTAAAATGCTCGTGACGCAATTAGGGCGTGCTAAGCTAAATAAGCACGCGAAAATTCTAAGCCTAAATTCCAAGCTAGATTATGTTTATACAAATGTTTAGTGGGGTAAAATGTGAATCGAAAAGACAAAATGGACCCACTATCTGTAATAATCGCAAAAAAAAATATAAGACAAAAAACATATAATGAAAATCTTTTTTTATATAAACAATAATTTATTTTAAATTCTAGATATCGTTGGGGAGGTAAAGGTGCATCCAGTAATCCTTGTAGTGAAATATATAGAGGAGCCAGGGCTTTCTCTGAACCAGAATCAAAAGCTGTCTCGGTAAGTGTGCCCAACATTTAAGTACCTCTTAGATACTTTATAAGTAGGTGCATTTATCAGTGACCATTAGTAGGTAATTAGATAAAGTAACACTTGAAATACTTTGAGTGTAATTATGTATGTAATTTGATTTTAAAGGGCTGTTAAAATGTATGTACTCCATGTGATATAAAGATAAAAATGTAGGTTTCTTTTTAGATATTACTTTTTTACTAATTTATTTCTATTTCAACAACAACTACTTTACTAAAAATCATAATTTTGACTTAATAGTATTTCTTAGAATTTTTTTTTTTAAATATATTATAAAGTTTACATTAGTAAAATGATTGTCAATTTTTTTAATAAAGTTTTGGATATCTGCATATATAGGTGTAAATTTTAGATAATTCTTAGGAACTGTGTAAAATGAAATATTTATAAATAGTACACATTACAAAGCATAATATATTCTAAAAATTATTACAGGAATTCATCAAGAATAGTGCAGCTAACTTCACAGCATATCTAACTTATCACAGCTATGGACAGTATTTATTGTACCCTTGGGGCTATGATAATGTTGTGCCACCTGATCACAAAGATTTGGATATTCTCGGAAAAAATATTGCATTAGTAAGCATTTTAACTATATATTTAAAATATAGAAATTTACATACACACTATATAGTAAAGAAATAATTATATTTTATTGTTGATTAATAATATTTATAACCATTTGATGAAAAAATTTTGGAAATAATAAATAAGATTGTTTTTTTTAAATATATATAAAATTCATAAGCTCTCCTTATGATATTAAAATTATTTTTTAAAGTGATATATCTTTACAGGCTATAGAAAAGACTGGTGGTACAAAATATTCAGTGGGCTCATCAAGTGGACTTTTATACCCAGCCTCAGGGGGTTCAGATGACTGGGCTAAAGCTCAAGGAATAAAATATGCATATACAGTTGAACTGAGTGACACCGGTCGCTATGGTTTCGTTTTACCAACGTCATACATTGAACCAGTAGGAAGAGAGTCAATAGCTGGACTTAGGGTACTTGCAGCTCAAGTTGCAAAGTTGTAACTTACTTTATGTAATTATTTATTTTAACATAGGTTGTGATATCATGCATTATCAAAATATTTTTAAAAAGTTATATAATAAACGATAAGATTAAAATAATTCATGTTTATTACTCACCTTTCCTGTAATGTAAGTGTTATGATCACCATTGACGATATTATCACTGGCTTGAGTAACTTTTATTTGCGGTATATTTCCTGACAAAATATTTTGCCGACCACCCTTTACGGCCGCTACAACAGGGCTACTTTTTAATAAATTTTCAGTCTCTTGGGCAATATCTTCCGCTCTTTTTAAAATTAATTCGACATCATCGACATCTTCTCCAATTTCAGTATCGTTACTCTTAGAATCGGATAATTTCTTAATTTCATTAAATATCAATTTGATTTCTTCATCGCTATCTTTATAAGCCATGCAATTATTTTCGTGGAACAAAAATTCTTTGGTACTGTTGTCATTAGAAGGCATATCTTTAAATAACTGACTTGTAACAGATTCAGCCATAGTTCGTTTAATACGTAGAGTTAAATAAAATTATAGATATATTAAATATTTTCATCTGAAAATGTTGTTATGTATTGTCACCAGCCAGTAGCCGTTGCTAAGCAACATTTTAATTTGTCAACAATTCATACAGATTATAAATATTATGTAAGGGCCAATGAATGAAATTAATTTGGAGATAATATGTATTATGTAGACATCATACAACAATATAATTTTTTTCATCTGGAAAACCGAAGAATTAAAAATATTCAGATTTTGATAACAATTATAAATTTTATTACTATATATACTAGAACATAAATGTATTGTATTAAAAACGCAATGCAAATCAACCGGAGAATGAGATAAATGCTAATATTATATGGAAATGTGTTGAAGTATTTTTTAAAACCAAATAATCCTTTCCAATACTTTTATTCTTAGACTTTAATTGTTTTACAAACTTAATTAATTATGTACATCTTCATATTATTCTTATTATCTTGGAGTACTTTTATGATCAAAATTGCAAAACAGCGTATTTGTCAAAGGTATATGTATATACAATTCCATAGGACAATATCCAAATTTTATTGATATTTTTAAAATATGGTACATATTATACAGTTGAATAATTTTAAAATATGGTACGTAGGTGCGTTGTTCTTGACCATCATAGCCAATGATTTCTTGAGTGTGAATTAAAATTTCATATGTATATAATCTTTTTATTTTCATTTATATGAAATGTAGGGTGACCATGATATTAACAATCGTAAATTTATGTAATATAAATTTGAATCCCTGCAAGAATTATATTATTAGAAATTTCTAATAATTAAATATTGTCATTATCATTTAGGAAAACATTAAAATAATTTTGTCAAAATGCCTAAAAACAGCTTTAGCTCAAAAATTTATGTATTATTGACAGGATAATTATTTTTATGGGTTTCCTAAAGATATTTAAAGAAGAAATATATGATTGTCCATTGTGCCACTCAAAACACAGTTTGGGAAACAGCTAAAATATGTAGTTCACACATAAACCACTTGGTTGTGGCTATCATGAAAACATTTAACTAAAACTGGAAACCTTTTTTGTGAGAAAAACGTTCAATTCAAGTTAAATACTGCAATAGCATTATCTGTAGCAAGCGTCGTAGTGTGTAAGTGTCAACACCAATTGTTGTTAGCTAAATGTCAATATTAATGTCATTTTTGTTACATGTTTGTTGTGCTCAATTTAAGAAATTTACTGATTCAATTTCATTATAAATAAATTAAAATCAGGATGTCAGTTCCACCTCAAGCATTTGTCAATAAAAACAAAAAACATTTTTTAGGAATCCCGGCACCGTTAGGTTATGTAGCTGGTGTTGGTAGAGGGTACGTTTATCTACTTTTTTGTGATGCAATATATTTGGAACCATTTTAAAAGTGTAAAAGTGAGTAATTATACGATCATTTCTTTTTTTTTCAGTGCAACTGGATTCACCACTCGATCTGATATTGGTCCTGCCCGAGATGCCAACGATGTATCGTAAGTAGTATAACATTTCAAATATATCAATTGGCCATGAATTTATCTCTTAATGATTTATAATTCTTACCTATATATATTTAAAAGTTACCTTAAAAGAAATGTAAATGAAATTATATATAAATTTACATTTTAAATTCTAGTGATGATCGTCATGCTCCGCCAGCAGCTAAACGTAAAAAAACCGAGGAAGAAGATGATGATGAAGATCTTAATGATTCCAATTATGACGAATTTTCTGGATACAGTGGTTCCTTGTTTTCAAAGGTATGTAACTTTTTTACTTATTGTTATTTGTTGTTATTATATATTTTAATCATAGTAATGATATACTCTTTTAGGATCCTTATGACAAAGATGATGCTGAAGCTGACGCAATCTATGAATCCATTGATAAAAGGATGGATGAGAAAAGAAAAGAATACAGGGAAAAGCGACTGAAAGAAGACTTAGAAAGATATCGTCAAGAAAGGTATTTTCATAATTATAATATTTTTTTTAAATAGTAATTTACTGACTAGAAATTTATTTCCGTCTTTAAAAAATATTCTATACAAAAATTCTAATAAGCCTTTTACTTTAAGTAACACTTTGTCTCACAAATTTTAATTGTTAAACAACTAATATATTGACACTTATTCACAGACCGAAAATACAACAACAATTCTCAGATTTAAAACGAGAACTTAAATTAGTATCTGAAGATGAATGGGCAGCCATACCAGAAGTAGGAGATGCAAGGAACAGAAAGCAAAGGAATCCAAGGGCTGAAAAGTTCACACCTTTACCTGATAGTGTGTTATCTAGAAACTTGGGAGGAGAATCATCATCTACTATTGATCCAAGTTCTGGCTTAGCTTCCATGATGCCAGGTGTAATGACTCCTGGAATGTTGACACCTTCAGGTATATATATATGAATTTTAGACTTCTAAAAATATATATATATCTCTTTTAGACAAAACATAATGTAAAATTTTACATTATGATTATACCAGGCATGAATAAGTTGATTTTTTAAGGATTTTTAAAGATTTTAAGGTTAAGTTTTGTCTATAAATTTTGTTTTTGTTGTGTAACATTGCTTGCCATGACATATATGAGTGCCAGTAAAATTTTCCTGGGGGCCATAGCACATAAATGATGGCAAGGTATATTGCATATGTAGGCATGGCATACATATTTGAGTGTAATTTTTTTGTATAATCTCTTTTAGTACAAAAAAGTCATCTTTGGCCCCCATACATTTTTTTATAAATAGCTCTGTGTCACGCAATGTGTTTAATACTTTTTACCTGAATGTGATTGATTTATTTGAAATTTTTGGTTTTTACCTAAAAATAAAGCAATTTTAATGTCTATCTAGTATTTCTAAGTATTTCTTATCTGGTATGGATATATATGCCCTTTATATTTTACATATTTCTTAAATAAAATCATACTTTTAAAATATTTTTTATAAACTTTTGTACTAACTTACTTTATTTACAGGTGATTTGGATCTCAGAAAAATAGGTCAAGCAAGAAATACACTTATGACAGTGAAATTATCCCAAGTATCAGACTCAGTAACTGGGCAAACAGTTGTCGATCCCAAAGGTTACCTCACTGATCTACAGTCAATGATACCAACATATGGAGGTGATATAAATGATATAAAGAAAGCCAGGTTACTTTTGAAATCTGTGCGTGAAACTAATCCAAACCACCCCCCAGCCTGGATTGCTAGTGCTCGTCTGGAGGAGGTTACAGGTATTTATCGTTTCAATATTTGAATCGGTGAGTGGAGAAACAACTTAAGTCTGGATATTCAAATTTTGGTGGTTTCTCTACTCAACACGCATCTTGTCTTTCTAAGGTAGTTTAAATCGATTACGAATTTTTTTCTCCACTCACTGATTCATTTATGGTATGACATTTTATGAAGGGTACTAAAAATATTTGGCCATAAAAAAAATTTTCAAAAATGTTCTAAAAATATTAGTTTTTTTAACTTTATATGGGTCCAGCAGGGTAGTTAGAGGAAACATAACTAAAACACTGCATTTTCAGTGGAAATAAATTTTCATTGTCTTATGAGTGGTGAATTTAAAATAATTTAAATGTAATCATTGCCCTGAGAGTAAATTGAACCCACAACCAATTGCTTCCGCATAATGCGTGAAGCTGCTTTTTTCCAATCTTTTTTCAAATTTTTAATATTAATAAAGAAACAACTTTTTTTTTAGGTAAAGTCCAATCAGCTCGTAACCTAATAATGAAGGGATGTGAAGTAAATCCAAGCAGTGAGGAGTTATGGCTAGAAGCAGCACGCCTTCAGCCTCCAGATACAGCAAGAGCGGTAATAGCTCATGCAGCTAGGAACTTACCTCATAGTGTCAGGGTGTGGGTGAAGGCAGCTGATTTGGAACAGGAAACTAAGGTTTGTTTTCTTTTATTGATATTAAAATGAAAGAGATATTTAAATCTTGTCGTTTTCCTCTCGAATTCGAAATATTTGAAGCGTCTTATTTGATGGAACTTAGCACTGTGCTTTGTCTATGGAAAATGTCAGCAGGGAAATGAGAATAACTTAAATATAATTGTATCTCCCTAGTGGGAATCGAATCCACGACCAGCTGCGTTTACAGTCCATTGAGCTAAGATGGCTTCTAAAGATTTCCATATAATGAGACCTAGAAGAAGATTTCTTGCAAGAATTTAATATAATAGTCTGATGACTGATATTGTATCTGTTTCTTTTTTATATCCATATTAAGCGTTAATAAGTTGTCATGTTGACTTGCTTATACATTTTTTTTAATTAAATTAGTATACATACATATATAGGAATGCTTTATTTATAAGATAAATAAATTAATATATATATATAAAAATATCAATAAAATTAAACACGTTCATGTAAAAAAGTATTTAAATGTCCTCAAAAACACACATTTTTAATTTTTCTACTTATTAATGCGTATTTTTGTATTTAAAGATGTTTAAAATTTGATATAATTTTTATACTGTAGGCAAAACGTCGCGTGTACAGAAAGGCTCTAGAACACATACCCAATTCAGTTCGTCTATGGAAAGCAGCAGTTGAATTAGAAAATCCAGAAGATGCTCGCATACTTTTATCAAGAGCAGTGGAGTGCTGTCCTACCAGTGTAGAACTTTGGCTGGCTCTAGCTAGATTGGAAACATATGATAATGCAAGAAAAGTGTTAAATAAGGCCAGAGAGAATATACCAACAGATAGACAGATTTGGGTCACCGCTGCAAAACTTGAGGAGGCTCATGGTGAGTTTATCTTATTGAATTCTGAACTTCACCAATTTAAAGTTAAGATTAAGAACATATTATTGTAAAAAGTATATTATTCTGTCCAAGAATACTATAATGATGTCAATGTGTGGAATTAAATGCTGTTGACGCTCACCCGGGAGGCTCATACTAGTTGTATATTTATTGTAAAAATTTTATTCGAAAAGAGCAACTGTTGAGTTTCTTGCCAGCTCTTCTCAGTAAAACTGCCTTCTGAGCCGGTGGTAACTTCCGTTAGGACTGACACGACTGACACCTTTGTAAGTTGAAGATTCGAAAGTGTTTGTAATAACCTATTTAAATAAAGAATATTTTGATTTTGAATATATTTTATAGTATTGAGACTTTAGAGATTGATATGTTTTGAGACATTGCATGCCTTGGCGTAACTCAACGCTGCACTTCGTCACCAGAGTGGGGGAAAGATTGAAATTAATTTAAATATTATTCTCTCGAGAACCAATCGAACTTTCAACTATATGAGGCCATCATTATGTTTTTAAATGTTTAATAATAATAATAAAATATTTGTCAAATTAGTTAGTAAAAAGATAAAAAAGCTACAACACTTATACTAACATTATAATTTGTTCTTATATAATATTATTTCTTATATAATGTCGTGTCGCAGAGGCACAAGCGGGCGACTGAAAACGCGACAGGTTGTGGGTTCGTTTCCACTCCGGGAAATGTAAAATTTAGTATTTTCATTTCTTGGGTTTGGTAACAAGGCAAAGCGCGGTGTTGAGTTCCGCCACTCAACACGCAATGCCTCAATTTGGCGGAAAGTGGGGAACGGAAATGTTGAAAGAGAATGGAGTGTCTTAACACTAGATTCTCTGGTTCCCTCTGCCTACCTCGCTATATGAGGGATACAGCGTAAAGTTAAAAAAAATAAATAAAAATAATATTATACGAGTAGATTGCAAAACGCCATCATAGAGAAAATGATATGTAAATATAATATATTTTTTTGTGTAACAGGCAATACACATATGGTAGAGAAAATAATAGATCGTGCTATAACATCGCTTAGCGCTAACGGAGTGGAGATTAATAGAGAGCACTGGTTCAAAGAAGCTATGGAGGCGGAGAAATCTGGCGCCGTTCATACTTGCCAGGTAAAATTATTTCATATTGAAAGTAAATGGAGAAAGAGAATGGAGTGTCTTAACACTAGGTTCTCTGGTTCCCTCTGCCTACCCTGCTATATGCGGGTTACAGCGTGAAGTTAAAAAAAAAAAGTAAATTCTTCTAATTAGTAATTTTTTTAAACCATTAAGTAATTTAACTTAAACTAAATCAAGTGTATGGATTAACACATTGAAAGTTTCACACTACTGAAACTCAATTTAAAAAAAGAAACAATCAAATTCAGGTTATTTTTTAATGTTTTTCTGTAATAAATTTCAATATGATGTATTTTTCTTTCAAAAATTCAAAAATTTATAATTTAGACGTTAATACAAATGCAAGAAATGTAACGAACAAGTAGGTTATTATTGAATATTGACAGCATTTTTCTTACAACTTTTTGACTTCAATTGTAATAAATTAGATCACATATATGTTAATTTTATATTTTATATATAATAATTATTTCTTTAATAATATATGTTTATTTAAATTTAAAGGCAATTATTCGATCAGTGATCGGTCATGGCATTGAACCAGAGGACCAGAAGCATACGTGGATGGAAGACGCTGAAGCTGTAAGTGATAAATTCTTTTTTATTATTATCATACTCCTTTTCAGTAGATTTTTTTAATTGTTTTGCTTAATTTGGAAATATATTGCACAATATGCTTAGTAAATAATAAATTGGATGCTTTGATGTGAAGAAACTATATTCTTTTTTTTTTTAATTTGTTGGTCTGTCTTTTGCGTTTTATGGGTAATTCATTATTTTCTTATACATTTCTACTAAATATTAAAATATAAATTTATGTACATACATCCATTTTACAATTTAAAAAAATTGTAAAAAGACGTTTGTGTGTTAAAGGTTATTATCTAATTAGTGACTTTATAAATGATAACACACCTTGGGAATGAAATGCTCGCTCCAGTCTGTTTCAAAGGTATCATTGCCAATAATAAAGAATTGTAAACCATTGTCGAATATAAAAAAAAAAAAAGAAAAAAAATAGTCCCGCTGAGTTTCTTGCGCCGGTTCTTCTCAGGTCTGAGGCATTAAATTTAGTGAACCGGTGGTAAATTATTTGACGTTCAAAAAATGAAGCTTGTAACTTCTTATTTTGAATAAAATTATTTGACTTTGACTTTGACATATATACCGTATTTTTTTTATTAATATAAAAATATTTCTTTTATTACCATCAGTGTGCAAACGAAGGTGCATACGAATGCGCGCGCGCTGTATACGGCTACGCGCTCTCAGTGTTCCCTTCAAAGAAGTCGATATGGTTGAGGGCGGCGTACTTGGAAAAGCAACATGGCACCCGAGCCAGTTTAGAGGCGTTATTACAAAGGGCTGTCGCACATTGTCCTAAAAGTGAGGTGTTATGGCTTATGGGTGCCAAGTCTAAATGGTTGGCGGGTAAGTGTTTCATTTCCATTAAAATAATTGTGAAATAATGTTTAATTTTAGTCACCATAAATATGGTGTCAGTGGTGTAAGATATAACCGACATGTAATTTTTTTTCATTTTGTGCGGAGGTGAATATTGTGTTTTTTCCTGTGAGGGGACGGGAATACAGATAGAATACAATTCCCATACGCGCTGGGTATCGTCCCGTAAGAGGCGGGGTCCCAATAGCTAGGTGGTAGGAGGTTCGTCCTCCGTTTGGCTCGCGACCACTATCATTTCAAAGACGAACCGCAAAATATCTTATGTGGTGTTCCGGTTCGATGGCATGAAAGCCAGGTTTCCCCCTTTCCCACTAACCCATTCCCCACAATGTGGTGGTTCTCGTTTGCCATCCGTTATCCATAAAAAAAAGAAAAATGTTGTTTAAATAAGTTTACAATTAATTTTTTTAGATATTTATTTTTTTAACAGTATTGATTTTTTACGAAGACGACATTAATTAAGTAACAAATTAATATTATTTATGTCATTAATTCCCAAACAAAATATATTTATTTATTATTACAAATAAACATAAATCCTTTACAATAATTACAATAATTATTTTGTAACTAAGGATTGCTTTAATCGAAGTGGGAATAAAGAGTGTGTTCTAAAAATAATATAATTGGTAAGGTAAAGATGAAATAATGGAAACTTAGAAATTAAAACAAGGCTAATATGGGGAACTCGCGGGGAGGTCGCCTGGGAAGCTCCCGCTTAAGCTTAAGGTTCCGTAACTAGTTTTACAAACAATATTTGCTATTATAGGTTCGATAAATAATTTATGATTGTTTTATGTAGGTGACGTCCCAGCAGCCAGAGGTATTCTATCACTGGCGTTTCAAGCGAATCCTAACTCTGAGGAGATTTGGTTGGCGGCCGTCAAGTTAGAGAGCGAGAACAAAGAGTACGACAGAGCGAGGCGGCTGCTGTCTAAGGCGAGGGCGTCTGCGCCTACGCCACGGGTAAATATTATTTTTTTATATGTTATTTTAAAGCTAGAAAGAAAAAGCTAAGAAAAAAATAATAAGCTGGAAACGAGAAGTATATTGTTTTATATAATGGTCATTTCATTGTATGTACACTACTTTTGAAATTGTTAGAAAATTTATATATCTTTAGACGTTTAAAATTTTTTTTCAAGTTACAATAGGCGCAGGTTCGAATCCTGCTGCAATTAAAAATTATATATTACAATTTTTTTGACCAAATTTATTATAAAATTTTATCATAATAAAAGTTATTGGCTAAAAGGCTTAAATAAAAAATAATAATATTAACTATAAAAATAATTGTACATGTTGCTTATAACAGGTAATGATAAAATCAGCGAAATTAGAATGGGCGTTAAATAACATGGATGTAGCTTTAAATTTACTGGAAGAAGCGATCAAAGTGTTCGGGGACTACGCGAAGTTGCACATGATGAAAGGGGAGATTGAGGAGCAGATGGGGAAAGACGATGACGCTTATAATACTTACTCACAAGGTGTAAGTATTTGTTTTATGACTTTTTTATATCCTACTTATATTATAAATGTATGAAACGCCTGTCGTGGTGCAGATGCACAAGCGTGCGACTGTAAACGCAACATGTTGTGGGTTCGATTCCCACTTTAGGTAATGGATTTTGTTATTGCACAGCGTGGTGTTGAGTTCCGCCACTCAGCACGCAATGTTTCAATTTGGCGGAAAGTGGGGAACGGAGTGTCTTAACACTAGGTTCCCTCTGCCTACCCTGCTATCTAAACACTGGAGACACCCTGCGTAAATTGTAAAAATAAATAGTTTAAATTTTCAAACTTATATTCATCTGTTCGATAAAATACAATTATTTAAAATAATTAAATATAAAAAAAATACATTTTTGACTATTTGTTAAATACCAGTAAAAGCTTAAAATGTATAAATATATAATTTTTATTATAATAGCTTAAGAAATGTGCAACCTGTGTACCGATGTGGATTCTATTGTCAAGACTTGAAGAGAAACTGAAGCATGTGACCAAAGCGAGATCTGTACTGGAGAAAGCGAGGCTCAGAAACCCAAAGAATGCCGAGCTATGGTATGTTTTCTATTAATATACAAAAATATATATAAAATATGTCATAATAAAGTGTAGATAGATAGAAATTAAAGCTGATATAATAGTAGGTATAGAATGCAAAGATGGTCTTATTTCTTAATAGTAATCTCTAACAGACAAGCTTTGGGGAAAGGATTTTAGTCTTATCAAATATGGGTTAAAAGATTAATGTAGTTGAAATATGCTGCAATAATTGTGCATTCAAATACAAAATACAATATGCCTAGAACGCATGTAGGTAGTGAAGTGTCATAAAAGGTAGCCTATTCCTACAGTATATTTTACTTACCGAAGCCAATGATGACGTATGACACACCATGTGCACACATATGATTTGTTCATAACGGGGTGTATTAACACTAGGTTATGTGGTTCCCTCTGCCTACTCTGCAATATGCGGGATACAGCGTGAAGCTAAAAAGAAATTCATATGCGTTGTGTGCGGGTGTAGGTTAGAGAGTGTCCGGCTGGAGCGGCGCGCGGGGTGCGGCGCGGCGGCGGGCGCGTTGCTGGCCAAGGCGCTACAGGAGTGTCCCGCGGCCGGCCGGCTGTGGGCAGACGCCATATTCATGGAGGCGCGCCCCCAGAGGAAGACTAAGAGCGTGAGTATATGTCGCCTAACTATGTCGTATATTGACAATGAAGTGCCAATACCTGACTGACATTTTTAATAAATTAACTTTTATATTTTTAACGCCTGTCGTGGCGCAGAGGCACAAGCGTGCGACTGTAAACGCGACAGGTTGTGGGTTCGATTCCCACTCCAGGAAATGTAAAATTTAGTATTTTCATTTCTTGGGTTTGGTATGGTAACAAGGCAAAGCGCGGCGTTAAGTTGGCGGCCGCCAATCAACACGCAATGCCTCAATTCGGCGGAAAGTGGGGAACGGAATAGTTGAAAGAGAATGGAGTGTCTTAGCACTAGGTTCTCTGGTTCCTTCTGTCTACCCTGCTATATGCGGGTTACAGCGTGAAGTTAAAAAAAAATCGTTTTAAATGCACTGTTAGCATGTTTTAGGGAATTCTCCTTCGTATATTTTTAATTGTCATGGCATTAAAATAAAAATGTGGAAATATTTTGTAACTAACCAACGTGTCTAAACGCGTCATTAAAACGATCAAAATAACAAAATTAATTATTAAAAATGTCAGAAGGTATTGGCACTTCACTATTGATGTACATTTTGACTTTTTTATTTCGATTACTATTAAAGATTCTGTGTTTTTGGTACCAACAAAATATAATAAAAGGATTTTACAATGTCGTTCACGTGATTAAAAAAATATTCTAATTTTTTTAATCACGTGCAAAAAACATTAACATCTAAATTTGAACCTGATCTCTTGTAAAGTTATCGATTTTTACAATGTTAATACAAACAGGCGATATATTTGTTTAGTTAGTAGGTATAAAAAGGTATTAAGGAATAGTATCCCACATTATTTACCGGAAAGATGAGTAGAATGTGTCGTATGTGTAATGTTTGTTTTATTATTTTTAATTCATTAATATATATTACCTTACCTTACCTAATTTCACGCTTTATCCCTAGCGGGGTTAGTTAGTTAGAGAGAACGGAGCGCCAAACGCTACGGTCATTAAGATAACCTTCTTGCACATCTTCCATATCAACTTGAATATTTTACATGTAAGGAAATACCATTGAATTCCTTTCTTTAGTAGTTCGAATTTGGGCGCGCTTTACTATTGTTGATGTTGATTAGATAGATGGCGTTAGTGGTTAGGAAAATAAGATTTAATTGTAAAGACAAAATGGCGTCAGATTTACAGTGATAAAAATAAAAGTGAATTGAAGGTTATGTTAAGTAATGAAAAGAGATCGACAAAGTAACTTTAAATGTCGTTTTGCTTTACAGGTAATTGTAGTTGTGTATTTGTATTATCCTAGTGTAAAAGTTATAAAAATAAATAAAACTCTTGTTTTACAGAGCAACACATAGCGCTTAATGTCGAGAGTTCTCACAGAATTGACTAAATTGACTTATATACATAGTTAATTTGCGGTAGGGAGGTTCGTCCTCCGTCTGGCCTCGCACCACCATCATGTCAAAGACTAACCGGCCAAATATCTTATGATGTGTTCCGGTTCAATGGCATGTAAGCCAGGTTTTCCCCTTTCCCACCCATCCTTTTCCCCAAATGTGGTGGTTCCGATAGTGACTACTACATTATCCTCCCTTTCCCCATCTCTATCCTCTAGGTTGGCAACGCATCTAGCACATCTCTTTGTGTTGTAGATGTTCATGGGCGAAGGTAACCACTTACCATCAGGCGGTCCTTCTGCTCGCTTTGCCATCCGGTATCCATAAAAAAAAAAAAACGGAATTCAAAAAATATGGGCCCAATATTTGTTATTTGCGACTTATTAATATTCTCATATAAATGTTTTCCTAATACCTACAGGTGGATGCGTTGAAGAAATGAGCACGACGTGCGCACGTACTGCTCGCCGTGTCGCAATTGTTCTGGATTTGAGCGCAACTGACCTCGCAAGTGCAGGGAATGGTTCAACAGACCCGTCAGTAAACATAAAATATATATATTTATTAACAAATACATTTTTTTTTTTTAAATATTTTTAAATATTTTTTTCGGCTTGGTAACAAAGCAAAGCGCGGCGTTGAGTTTCGCACTCAACACGCACAAGTCGCCATTTGCGGAGTGGGAACGGAATTGCTGAAAGACGGAGTGCCCAAGAATAGAGCCTTGGTTCCTTTCAGCTTACCCCGCCATGCGGATACAGCGTGAAGCTGAAAAAAAAAAAAAAAAATTTTTTTAAACTGTTAATTTTAATTACATACTATAAAAATTGTTAAAAATATTCAATATTTAGATTTTATGTTTATTGGCGATAGAATAGTTTTGAATATAAGAATGTTTCTCTATTGCCTATAAGTTTTTTAGTTGAAGCTCCTCCATAGGAAGCTCCCATAGGAAGAAACTTATAAGTTTTTTTTTAACTTCACGCTGTAACCCGTATTATAGCAGGGTAGGCAGAGGGAACCAGAGAACCTAGTGTTAAGACACTCCTTTCTCTTTCATCAACCTGCCCCCACTTTCCGCCGAATTTACATTGCCTTTACATTGCGTGTGCTGAGTGGCGAACTCACCGCGCTTTTGCCTTGCACAAAAACCTGCCAGAAATGAAAATACTAAATTTTTACATTTCGTGCAGTGGGAATCGAACTCACAACCTGTCGCGTTTACAGTCGCACGCTTGTGCCTCTGCGCCACGACAGGCGTTAAATATATAATAAGAACGTACTCTTATAAGTAAAAAAGCAATTTTAATTATCAGGTAAAAATCGATCCGGATCTCGGCGACGCGTGGGCTTTCTTCTACAAATTTGAACTCCTTAACGGCAACGAACAGCAACAAGAAGACGTAAAGTCCCGCTGCAAAGCGGCGGAACCTCACCACGGCGAATACTGGTGTAAAGTATCTAAGGATATCGCTAATTGGTGTTTCAGTACTGAACAAGTATTACTGTTAGTTGCTAAGAATTTACCTGTTCCTTCTTAGTTTTTTACTGGTGTTTTTTTTTTTTTGTGAATATCTGGGGAAGTAATGATGTGTATGTGTGGACTATATTGCGTTTTTTTTAATATTTTAACTGGAAAATGTTTCATTTTATCATCGTAATTAAAGATTAGTATCGATTTAACTAGAGTTAGGCGCTAATTGCCGTCTGAGTGTGGTAGTGTGATACCTAATAAAGTTGGTAAATCTTTTTTGGATATACACGTGAATAATTGATTGCTTTTTAAATGACACTAACCATTCAAAATATATAGAAATTATATTTCTTAAACTCTAGAATGAAATATTAGTTATAGTACAATTTCATTTTATTTATTACTTTCTAACATAATGTTAGCAAATTGAATTACATTTTTTTATAATAATAGGATTGGAAACTTTTTTTCTTTTTTCAACTTCACGCTGTATTCCGCATGTAGCGGGGTAGGCAGAGGGAACCAGAGAACCTAGTGTTAAGACACTCCATTCTCTTTCAACAATTCCGTTCCCCACTTTCCACCAAATTGGGGCATTGCGTGTTGAGTGGCGAACTCAACGCCGCGCTTTGCCTTGTTACCAAACCCAAGAATTGAAAATACTAAATTTTACATTTCCTGGAGTGGGAATCGAACCCACAACCTGTCGCGTTTACAGTCGCACGCTTGTGCCCCTGCGCCACGACAGGCGTTAAAGATAAAAATTATTAAATAATGATTTTGCCATGCATTCATGTTTTCCAAAATTAGGTAAAATAAGTTTATTGTTATAAGTATGTACATATTTTTAAGTGATATAGACAAAAAATAAAACATATTTCAGTTTTTAATTTTTTTTTTATTTGTATTCCCAGTATCCTAAGTATAGTTCTTAGTATAAATGTGCAATTATTAACACATTTGATTGTTTTGAATATAAAATTTTCTTGATGTGGAATTGGAACCAACAAAAATTTAGTTAGGTGCACATCCAACTGACTTACACGTTACGTAGTGCCATGAGATACGTCCTACCACAAATCATAGCAAGAAAATAATGAATAATACATATATGCGAGCCTTTTGTTTTTTATTGGCGGACAATCGATACATTTCACTCTCTAGTGAAGAAATTCAATATTTAATTTCGTGCAAAGTGATTGGAGAAATTCTATTTTTTTTTATAAACTTGTGTAACGAAGGTTTACAAATACAAATACAAATATTCTTTATTGTACACAAATAAACAAATAACATAGAAGTAGTAATAGCGTACAATAAGGCGGCCTTATCGCTTAAAGCGATCTCTTCCAGGCAACCTTTGGATATTGGATTTGTATAAAGTAGTGGTAGGCGGTGCACTAATCAGGATATTTACATTAAAAAATTAAATATATGTTAATTAAAAATACAAACTAAATACATAGTGGGATCCATATTAGTGGGATCCATATTCATTCTCCTGATACAGAATTCAAATCTACATCTAAGCAGGCGCGCATTTGCTGCGCTAAAGTTCAATATTTAAATGATTTGTAATAGTTTTATCTGCGTTTAATTTTCACATATCTTGCAAGGCTTTAATATCCCATATCCCATTTTATTTTGATATAATTATTTAGAATGTACGACGTATGTACGACGCAAACTGTAAACACGTTTTGCATATAAAAGTTCTATAAATAATGCTCGAGTCTTGTGTGTGTGAATTATATAGTACTGGCACTCTGCCAAGCGTGAGATGCGCGCGCGCTAAATAGCTTCACGGATTTTTCACTTCTTTCCGTCCTGAAAACCGAAAGTTACAGTACCTATTGTGATGCTCAAACTTTAATAATTAGTTTCGTTAGTGAGTGAGAAAAGTGTTGTGAAAATGTCGCCCAAGTGTCCCGTCCCGCCGTTACAAGAAGTGACTTTATCATTAGTGGCTAGACAATTGATCCACGCTCTGTCACAAGCCACGTCTGAGGAAGATGTGGCTTTACAGTTCACAATGGTATCGTCGTACTACGAAAGTATGGGCGCGACGAGTGATATATTCCAAGATGTCCTAAATTTAATATTAAGCTCGGAATACTTAGATCCATCGATTAGATACTTTACAATGAGATTGCTCTTAAAGGAGAATGTTAAGAGCTTGGCTACAGGTATCTTCCCTTGTCACTATTACAGGAAAGTCCTTGAACTGATTGCAGACCAAGGCCGACATCTGACAACTCTTAATTTAAAAGGTGTGTGGGTTAAAGATGAACAGCTGTCCCTTTTGTATGAAATTATAAAAAACCTAACGAACTTAACAGCTCTAAATATACCCTACATAGCTAATGACGAAGTGCTCAAATTTATAGGTGAAAATAACAAAGTATTAAAACTACTCGACGTGTCGGGTGAAACTGATATCACTGAAATAGGTATCGATGCGATGCTAAGAGGTAACCCGCAGCTGACTCAAAGCTTAACCGTAGTAAATATAGGTATATATGGAGAAGAAAATGTCGATCATACAGACGTTGCACTTCTTATTAGAAGATTACCGAATCTTACAAATTTAGGTAGTTATAATTTTGTTGGAAAGGCTCTATATTATCTTTACAATAACGACTGCCCGCCAGGTTTTCAAACAAAGTTACAATACATACATGATGTCCAAACAAACTCTAGAACTATGAAGGCAATGATCGTTCTATGTCCTATGATAGAAACGATTTACTTAGAGGAACCAGATCAGGGAGTGCTACAAATGCTTAAGGATTTTTCATGTTTAAACAAGATCAAATTAAACAAGTTCCAATGTCACGAGTTACATCAATTATTGGATAAGATAGGATATAAAATTGTAACTTTAATGCTTTCTGGGGCCCTAGGCTCATTTAATTTCACTAGAATAGCAGAAACTTGTCAGAACTTAGAGAGTTTGGAATTTTATTCTATACAAACCGCAACTCATGAGGAGGAGGTGCCTTTTAATAAACTTGAGCACATAGAAATAATACAGGGTAATCTCTCAGCGTCTTGTCTGAGGTATCTGATGACGGGAAGCCCAAAGCTGAAAAAGTTAATCATAGGCGATGAAATTAAATTGGATGACAACGATATGGCGAGGTAAGTAGTTAATAAAATACATACCTTGTTATGATAAAATTAATATTTTGAAGCGAAGAATGTAATGTTTTTACACGATGATTTTATAAGTCAAAAGTTTTTAAAGTAACTGGACAATCTAACATTTTAATGGATCATGCTGTTTTCTAATAATAATTCTTTTTTTTTATTGATATATCTTTTTAAACAACCATACGAATTTATAGTTGTCAATATTCAATACTTCAACAAAGATGACTTGTTTCAAATGATAAATAGGTTTTTATAACAATTTCTATTTCTCTAAACAAGTTAAATATAAATTTCAGGATGCTGCGGCGATACAGATTCGAACATTTAGAAGGAATTTGGTTCCCATTAGCGCCTCGCTTAACTCGAGACACAGTAGACCTGTTAATGGAGAGTTGCCCAAATCTTAAAAGTCTTGGACAATTGAGTGGGTGGAGGTTTACGCCAGACGACATGATGCTGATGCGAGCTATCATTGCTAGCACTAACACTGACCTGGTACTATCACCACTTGGAATATTCCAACAGGGCAATTAATGAAAACGTGATTTTATGTATATAGTATCTATTTAAAATATATGTTACTGGCACATTAAAATATACCCTTTTAATCGTTTATGATCATTTTTTATTTTATTCAACTTTAACCAACTGTAGATTTCGGTTTTTCAAACATACTTATTATTGAAATATTTTGTGCTGATTTGTATGAGCGTATAATTTTGCAATTCAAAATTTAATTAGATGGAAAACTAAGTACCAATGCTAAAAAACCATTTATTCAAATAAAAACACAAATAAAACGTACTTACACTAAATTTAAAACATAATAATTGAGTATTATTGGTACTGTGAATATTACGTATACAAAATATCCTTTGGCAATTCATTCAAATTATTACTAACTAAAATATTAATAACATTTATTTTTGTGTAGGTGCCTCCTTAATGAGAGAAGGAGGTCCTCTCTTCGATTTCTTGTTCTTCAGTCTCTGCTTAAACATTTTGCATTCATCTGCACATTTCGTTGTTATTATACTCCTGAAAAATAAATATGCCTTTAAAGAATTTATATTGTATTTTACAGTACTTTGTTAAATGAGTATATTTGTATTTTTTTTTAACTTCACGCTGTATCCTGCATATAGCAGGGTAGGCAGAGAGAACCAGAGAACCTAGTGTTAAGACACTCAATTCTCTTTCAATAATTCCGTTCCACACTTTCCGCCGAATTGAGGCATTGTGTGTTGAGTGGCGGAACTCAACGCAGCGCTTTGCCTTGTTACCGAACCCAAGAAAATGAAAATACTAAATGCCTCTGAACCACGACAGGCGTTGTATAATTTATGAATGAGTAATTAAAATCTTGTACATAATTTAAAAAAAAAATTGAATTAATTCATATCAAATTTAGCTTGTAAAAATGTTGAAACTTAAAATTACATTTTTCATATTATAAGGTATGTAGGTAGATTTTATTCAATAATACAATATGCCACACAGAAAATGATTTTTTTCAAATCAATTTCAGACAAATCGAACTCCCTACCACTTCACGTATAATGCCAAAATATCATACCGCCAGCTGTGCAGCATCTTATAAGTAGTATAAACTTACTTATTTACTTTACTTACTTAGCTTTACGCTGTATTCCGCATATAGCAGGTAGGCAGAGAGAACCTAGTGTTAAGACACTCCGTTCCCACTTTCCGCCGAATTGAGGCATCGCGTGCTGAGTGGCGGAACTCAACGCCGTGCTTTGCCTTGTTACCAAACCCAGGAAATGAAAAATTCCATTTCCTAGAAAATGGAAGTGGGAATCGAACCCACAACAGGTTGCGGATCGACAGGTCGCGTTTACAGTCGCACGCTTGTGCCTCTGCTCCATGACAGGCATCAAGTAGTATAAATTATTGTTACTAGTAGTAGTACTAATAAAATATTGTTTAAAACAGTCCAACAAAGTAATGAGTAAGTAATTTTTTAACTAATAACGAGCAAAGGTGCAGACGTTGTATGACTACTAACGGTTATTAATTTTTATAGAGTGATATGGGGATCGAGTTTGGCGTAGAACATTGTTGACAATATTCTTGTGTGTAATGCAGATAGTATGGTATTTTTTTTTATATATTAAATACTGCTTCTCACAGGGACCTTAAGATGAAATTTACAAACAGCTTAGGATGTTTGAGGTATCAGTTATAGATATACAAAGCATAATATAAAAAGCTGGTTAGAGGGAGCATTTCCTGATTGCCTGAAAAAAGTACAGCATTTCAGCGTTCAGCTTTGTATGGTGGTAATAAGGTGCGTGCGTTTAACGGTTCTATTATACCGTTACTACTAGTTATATTCTCGGCACTATGACATGATTACAAGCATATAAACATGGTAATCTTGGGGTTAACAAATTTTAACCATGTATTTAGACTTGGCCTACGAGATTAAGACCACGTGACCATCATTGTTCCGACGACGATAATCTTTTTTTTAAGGGCTTTTTTAGCTTCACGCTGCTTCCCGCACTTAACGAGGTAGGCAGGGGAACCCAGAGAACCTTGTGTTAAGACACTCCGTTTTCATTTAACATTTCCGTTCCCCACTTTCCGCCGAATTGAGGCATTGATGCTGAGTTAAGGGCTTAATAACAAAAATATAATAAATAACATATAATAAATAAATAAGAAATACCTCACAAAATTTTCTTTTACTTTGAACTTCGAAGTTATTTCTATAATAATGTCAGAGACGATCTTAGGGTCAAGGCACATTTTTACAGGTTTATCTTGAAATGCAGGTGAACGTTTACCAGTCAGCGAGTGTGTAGCTAATATTCTGTAAAACCATAAAAGAGTTGTTAATATTTAAGACTAAAGATATTCTTGTAAATAAAATTTTCCTTTATATTTTAAATATGAATACACCTCTAATGGGTTCGAATAGACCCCTACGGTCCAGTGCCAATCTGTCGCATGCTAACAAACTGAGCCTTGAACTAGATCTACTTAAAATCTATTGTGTTAAGATAAATAGATATAAAACTCGCATATGCAATCAAATGTTTATAATTATTATTTATTATATAATAATCTATGTTCTTATGTAGAAATTTATCTATTTAATTTATAAATTTTTGATAGAAATGTTTTAAACCGTAAATTTAATCTATAAACCGAGACCTAGTTTTCTCTATTTACATCGTACAAAACGTGAACGAAAGTAAAACATCGAAAACGTATAAAGGATTCTAATACCTTCGTGGGAATGTAGCCAGAAGTAATGACCGAGTAGCAATAGTGTAAGACTTCCAGTTAACCTTCCTGAATTTGTCTTTGTGGATGAGTGTCTTACCACTTCCAATAGGTACCTGAAATTAACAAGAACTCATTATTTAATTTACGGTATATCTCTTTGTCATTGGTACTTAATCCTATTGGTACAAAGTAAAAATGGATGTAAACTGTAAGATATTCTTCTTAATTAAAACTAATAAAACCGTAAAATTCTATGAAAATTTACAATATAATCAATAGAGAAGGTATACAATGTCGGTATATACTTTATAGTTTATTTGAACGAAATTAAGATATATCTGTAATAAGAAAAAAGAAATACCCATTCTTCATTTTCAGTAACCCTTTGATTTTCTCCTCGGGGTTCAGTTTGTATTCTGTGATATTTGTTTGAAATGAGAACGTTATCATTGGAGCGGTTAGATTCCTCGCTCTGGCTCCGTTCACTGCGGTCGCTGTCAAAAGCTGTATCGTTTGTTTTCTCTTTAGAAATAGATGGTTCTACTGTATTGAAATCGAAAGATACGCCATTGACATTATTATTTTCAACAGTACCTTGAGTTTGGCATACAGGTCTCATGTCATTTATAATCTTAAACAGTTCTTCAAAAGTGTTCTTCATATCTATAATTGCCTGTTGTCTGGCGCTTATTTTCACATCCGCATCTTTTGGCGGTGAAATCTTCTTTTGAGTAGAATCAGGTAGAGATTTACTTGTAATTGGAATATGGCCGTATTTCCTTTTACGTGTATCATTGAGGCTCCTATTGTTTAAATTAATCTGGCGCTCTTGTAAAACATTTACGACCGCGTTAGGTCTGTGTACCGGTACCGGTGTTTTCTTACAATTCTTTTTTTTAACGTATTGACGAATGTATTGTTCCATTTTTATTGTTTTATTCTTGACTTCCTGGAAAAGCATAGAAACCATTACAGAATTCTGAATAAGTAACTAAATTAGTTTTAAATAATTATAAGAAAATTAATAAAATTTATTTTGTTATATGTATAAAAGTACCTTATCAGAATCTTCTGACGATGAACTTTCGTCAGTCGGTGCCCAAGACGATGCACTTGGGGAATAATCTCTTTCTTCTGGTTGTGTATTAATTGCGCTTCCCGCGCTTTCATTTCCGTTCAAACGTTTTTGTGTGACTAAAAATCAATTTATTGATAAAATTACAAATTTATTATTTATTTTGATTATATTATATATTATTAAGAATTCGCCTTTTATGAATGATTAATAAACCATCACACATCTAGTGCCTAAGTATTAACTATTGAAAAATAGTATTTATATTTAATGTATCTTACTTATATTAAATACATAGCGTCCACACATTACACATACATAAAAAAATAAAACAGATTCATATAAGACATTCTAAAATTTAGGTATTAGACACTAGTCCCACTATAACGACTACTTCAAGGTGCAATTACAATTATATTAAAAGATGCACTTACATGAGTTATCAGCTGCCTTGTGCTCATTGTTTAGTTCAGATTTGACTTCCGTGTTTTTTGGTGCTTCGGGAACTCTGTTGGAACTCCAATCTGCTAATATCCATTTCTCAATATTATTTTTCGGATTCATTAGTATAATTGATAACCACTGACACCAAGATCGTACTGCACGTAACTAAACACCCTCGATGCATTACCCGAGCCTCAGGTAAAAGTTTCATTGCACCCTTACTTTAGTCATTATTACAGCCCCCGCCCCATCCCGGCCGGAACAATACGGTATTCGCTAACCGAAAATACCAACAAAAAATGAGACCTTTTTGCAACCATTTCTAAGTAAGAGATTTATTATGTTTCTCTTTAGAGAACACTGCACCCTGTATTGTATGTTTCAGAGTCGTAAACAGTTATTCTCCATACAAGATTTTAAAATTACCACGTTCAATTTTATTGATCAAGTTAGAAAGTGTACTACGAGACGATTATTGATTCGTATTCGAAACACCAAATGCAATAACGTCTTTACAGTATAAAATCAAATTATAGAAATAATATATACCCTTATAGAAATAATTAATAAATATATGATCTACCCACATTTGTTCAAGTTTACGACATATTATTGTTATCCAACAGCTGTCTATTATAAAAGATGAAACTACTCTTATATATTATTTGAAACTGGATATCATTAAGTTCATGCATGCACAAGTAAAAAAACAAAAAATAAAATTTTAAGTATGTGAAATTGTAATATTTAAGTATATTTAAGTTTAAAAGTTTAAAATTTGACATTCTCGTAGTTCATAACAATTTAACTAACGTATATTCATTAGATTAAGTTCAGAGAAAATGAACACGGGTTCAAATTTATAGTTGACATATGATTTCAATTTGTTGATACTCGACACCTAACCCGAATTATATTAGTATGAATGAAGGTAAATGTGTGTATGTGTGTGTATTTCCATTATAGTGTTTCAGTGTGTACCTGTACGTATTTCTTTCTATAAAAAAAAATAACACTTTGGTAATTGTAGATATCATTGATGTAAAATGATGAAATTAATGTTTAAAGTAATTAAAGTGTTAGGCATACAATGTTCTAGATATATAGCACGATTATTTTTTTACACTATCTTTTTTAGTGATTTATAAGAAATATATAATCTGTTACACAATTGATAGTCTGTAGAATAGGTAGATTTGACAATTAATATTGACATATTTATGTTTTGGTTCGGACTTTGGAGGCATAAGTTTCGATTTTTAGGTTATATTAATAATATTAAAACTGTTATTCCTACCGTGTAAAATAATAAGTAATAAGGAAAGTATATTTTAAATAAAATGGAGGCAAAAAAGTTAAAGAAATCTAAAGGTAGTATTAGTAAGGGAAAAATGAAAAAAACGATTAAAAACGTTATTTGTCGTCCAGATCCTGCTTTTTGGTAAACAAGGTGCTAATAATTAGAAATATAGATAGAGATTTATTTTTTTAGTCATTATTTAATGTTGCAGGCCAGATGTGTCGGAAACGGAAATAGATGATATAGATAAAATTCTTAAGAACTACTGCGTTCCTATTCCTAATTTCGTAAAACCACACTGGAATGAAATTAAATTACTAAAGAAAAATGAGAGACCCAGGCCTCCTCCCATAAAGTATGTTTTATCGCTGATGTTTTATTTTTTTATAATTAAAAACGTGACGAGATTTATATATTTATATATTTTTCAGGAAAGTAGAAGGATTTTGTTTTGGTATATCTGAATGTTATGATGCAGTGCAATCTAAAAAAGTCTCAGCGGTAATTGTAGAATCCTCAATAAATCCTCAAAGTATAGCTCAGCCATGCCTCTCTGCATGCATTACCTCTGATATACCCATTGTTTGTGTGAAAAATTTAAGAACTATATGCAAAAACTATTTTGGTATTCAAACCAGTTGCCTAGGAGTTAAAACTGGAAGCTTACCAGATGTGAGTAACAAAATAAAAGTAATCTCACAAAACTATAAACCTATCACAATTGTGCCTGTGCCTGAAAATCAAGCAGCAAATGAACCCTCAATATGTTTAGAAGAAAATATGCCAACACATGAAGTTACATGTAATCCCTATTTGTACCGCCCCAATAAAAAAAGCAGAGTTTTTGTACCATCAAATATAGATGAGACAAGGGATAATAACCAATTTGTTGGCCAACAATTCATTAAAATATCAGAAAATAATGAAGATAAGACTGATAGCAAGAAATATATGAGAATGATATTAAAGAAAATAACCCACAATCCTAACAGAGTAAAATTAAAAGAAAAAACACAAATAACAAACTAGAACATACAAAAAGAAATGTTGCAGTTATAATAAATCAAGTTATTTTTTTAATATAAGTTTAATTGAATTCCTTTCACGTTCTCAATTCTTTTTGCTTTTTTTTCCATTCTATTTTTCAGGCTACAAGAAGTGTTGTAAAATAAACACAATTTTTCTAATTACATATTTTATTTGTAAAGTAACTATTACTATAATGTCTTAATAGACATTTTGACATTCCATATTGGAAATGATTGACAGTGCTTATAATATGTCAGTTTGTTAGTGCTCTAGACAATTTATTTGCCTTATATAGCACAAAGTAATATAAAAATGTATAAATCAAATTTTATTAAATCATATAAAGAGATTTGTCCCAAGAGTAACGCAAAGATTGACTTTTGGCGCCATTTGCTATTATATTCATTATTAAATTATAGCTGATAAAAAGACTAAAATGGCATTTTTTTCTATTTGAATTCAAATCTTGCGTTAATTTTAAGAGACATCTGTAATAACACGGGAAGTGACAAAATTTTGTTTATATATTCAACTAAAGATAATGAATGCTGTACTTCAAAATAAATTTGGCGAAAAATAGTTTATTTGGTATAGCAATTCAAATAGATAATATTTATCTTACACATTTTGATGCATTGCATTTGAGTTTTTTTTTTAACAGTTCAGAATTTAATAAAATCAGCAACAAATGGTTAACTATAACTATAAATAGGACTATTTCATATACATATACCAATATCTGACCGTTAACACCTTATGTACAAAAAAAAAGACTTACAATAATAATAGAGCTTCTTGATATATATTTATATCAAGTATGTATTTAAAATGGCACATTCATTATTCAAATAGATCTTATGTAAAAAATAAATCAGCATAAAAATTTCAGGAATCTGTAAGCCAAAAGAACTTGTTTGTCATGCGCCATTTTAAATCACATTCTTTAGTCATATACATAAATTTGGCCTCTTCTCTAGTAACAATATATAATATATGAAAGAATGATAAAAATCGTTGCACAATTCTCATTGTCAAATTTGTTTACTTATTATAATTACTAATTATATATGTCTAAATAATTAACATTTTATATATAAAACTCTACTAGGTACATAGTACCAGTATACCATCACAAGTTAATAGTTATTGCAATACACACAAATCTACAACTTATGCTATATTAGAAGCAAGCAAGCAAAAATGACTTAGTCTTGTGTCATTTTTTTTATATAATCAGGACAATTTTAAAATATTTTTGTTACTTTTCTTTTAAAATGAAAAATGAACTCTCACAATTCGTTACATAGCAATATTATCTATTGAGGTAACAAATCATTTTTTTCAAATTTGTTAACAAATAATTATTTGTTATTTTTGCATTTTAGGAACAATATATAATAATGGATATAATTTATTTACATATATATTAAAAACGAAAGCAAATTGAAATTTCTAACATGAGTTAAGTTTCACTCTTGCTTCAGCTTCATATTATTAATAAATGTTATTAGCAAAAGAAGCTAATATAGAACATAGCCTATAATTAAGTAATTCATTATATTTTTATAAAATTTTCATTGGGACAACGTTTTTAAAGATAAATTCATTTAATCGCTTAGAATGTTAATTTATTCTTCTTTATAAGGAAAAACGAATTTTGATTCACTTCTATATTATTATTTATTTTTTAAAATGGCCGCACAAAATTAATAATCAAATAACTCTCTTAATACGTGTATTCTGAATATAATTTAACAAATGTGTCATATAAATTTTTTTGAATATATTAAAAATTAAATTTATAATAAATATTTATCAATATTGAAAGTGGAATATACATATATATACATATAAATTAGTCAGTTTAGTTATTATACATATATGCATGGAAGCGGTAGTAAACAAGATGTTTCTCATAAATTCTTAATATAATCTTAGAAAATATTTCTTAAATACCGACATACACTTCCCAGAAGTGTTTGTCTAACAAAAGTGAATGTACAATAATGCCTTTTATGGTAAAAACTTTTCTACCGGATTGGCACTTAACTAAGGGCCATATGTGCTGATGTGATTGAGTTACTATAATATATTCTTACTTTATGTTAATCAATTTTGAATATGCCTGTATTCTAAAATATATTATTAAAAAATCGGAAATAGGGTACAGATACCCAGTGATAAATTATTATTTTTCGTTTTTTACTAAATTCTCATAGCATTTTTGTATGCTTTAATTATGTAAACCAATGTCAAATATCGTATTTTTTCGATACAAACATTACCCCACTGCTTTAGAACTCCCAGTTCCCTCTTGGTTCGTTTAACAACCAATTTTTTTTTAATATTTTCCTCTGACGTATAACACTTCAACATCTTCAGGTGTCAATGTAGTTAATATGAAATATATTTATAATTCATATAATCCATCATTGGAGAATATTTTCACATTGCTTACTTTTTAATTCAAAAAAGCAAGAACGTAATGTAACGGTATCCATGTTTTTAGTATTGTTTTATTACTCTAATTTTCTTTTCTAAAAACATCTAACTTTTATTAATTCATTATAATCAGCTACTTTTGAAGTATGGCAATTTTTGTGTAAATCTAGGCTCTATATGTTTTTCAATAACCTCGTTAAATATTTCAAAATGACGAATCTTGGATTAATTACGTATTTAATTACATTTAGCAGAGCTGATTATCTTTACTCGATAGTGAACTACCAACAGACGGCTCAATCTATGAACATAGTACCTAATTTCGTTTAAAAATTAGGCATAATTCACAAATCAGCAATTCAATGCGTGACAAAAGTATCACATTTTCATTTAGTTTTCCTCAAAGACAGCAAAGGAAAATTCAATGTGCAGGTCGCTGTAGTGTCGCCTCACTCGGCCTGTATCTGTCTAGTATGATCGCGCACATTTTCTGCGGGTCCGTTTCTTCCGGATACGTCGCCATCGCCTCCGACACTTGAGCTTCGGGGAAGATGCCAGTTAAATGAAAGTGCATTCGACGTCGCGCCTCCCAGTGCTGCAGGGCGCCTTCCGACGCGCACGGCGAGACGGACGTGCCCGCCACGTGCGGCGCGAGCGCGGCCGCCGCGCCCACCGGGGCCGAAGAGACCCGCGCTGCCGAAGAATGGAGCCGGGGATCACACGCCGGGTTGAGAGTTAACTGGCGGACTAACTTCCTGTGAGGGTTGTCCGGTTGAGACGGCCCCGGTCCCGGTCCCGGTACGGGGCCAGGCCCCGCTCCCGGTACTTGAGCCCGGTCGAAATGAGACACTAATGACGGGTCGGAGAGTCGCGGCGTCGCGGAATGTGCTCGAGTTAAAGGCTTTTTGTTATCAGTGGGGCGTCCTCCGGGAGGCAGGCTCAGGGTGTGCAGGTCTCTCGCTTTTCTAGCGGCGCGTTCGGACAATTTTTCTGCTACTGATTTGTGTGGACGTCCCGCGCGCTCTGGGTGGTGGAATTTGCACTTGTTTCCGTATGTACATTTTCGACCATAAGGACATGCGGGAGGCGGGTCCGCGCGGGATGGAGGGGCGCGGAGGAAGCAGTCCAGCGTGGGGCCGGACCGACCGAGAGGATCGTCGGGCGGCATGAATCTATCGTTCACGAAGGAAAACATCAACAATCGTTCTTCAACCACTTTTCTGAACTCCGGACTTTCAGCGGCTAAGTCCCTGTAGTTGTCGTTGGATACCACGATTCCGTCAGTTTCGGCGGCCAGTTTTAGAATGTATCTATCATCGTAGCAGACGAGACGTTTGCCTCCCAGGTGTCTGCTCGGCGTGTAGACGAGGACGCGGTTGCGTTCTAGACGTTCCAGGGCGTCGCGGTCCGCCACCGGGTTGTCAGGCCGAGACGCTTCTTTACGCCATTTTGGGACAAAAACTGTGATTTCCTTGTGACCCCGCGCCCGAAACCAGTCCACACATATTTCAATGCCCCGACAAGAAAATACTTCCTTATTTCCATGGCTGTAAATAAAAACAAAACCTTATAAATACTATATATTAAATAAAAAATCCCTTTAATATTTATATTATTAAAATATAACAGAAAATACTAACAATGATGAAAAAAGAGTGTAAAAAAAATCAACATGTAATTGCGATGCCATATAAAAAGGATATATGTACAAATATTAGAATACTAAGAAGAGCTGAACTTATAAGAGCTGAACAAAATTCTTAATAGCTTAACAAAACATAATAAAGGCTTTTGTTAATTATTGCACAAAATGCTATTCCACTATACAATTAGCTCACTACATAAGGACTATTTACGAAATCTCAAACCGCTTACCTCATAGCCACATTGCTTCCATCAATGACGATGTGCCGTAATGGCGCTCTATCGGGAAGAGGTTCAGGCTCGCTGGGCAAGGGAGGAGATATTGCCCGCGGCGGTCGTTTCGCTGCTAATTTTATTAATTCCGCCAATAATTCGTTGCGAGGCGGATCAGGACCCAATCTCTGCAAGGCTATTCGTGCAAGCCTTTCTGAATAGCCCAGTTTCACCGCAAACTCAATCTTAGCCTGTAAAATACGTAAAATATATCCATAAACCTATATTTTATCTTAAGCAATATATTAATTAGTATGGTGGGTGTCTCACGTGGGAGGATTTGAAAGCGTGTTTTAACAACCGTAACAATATTATATATGTATGCCAAAATAGGTGTTATATTTTCATGGCCAAATCTGTGTACCAATTTCGACGCTATTCGATAATAGTCATATATTCTAAAATAAATTGAAGCTTAATACAAGGCCGTATTTTGTCTTACCAGAGCGGCGAAATGACACTAATTTAAATATTCACCCAACTGGGATTCGAACCCATAGCTATCGGATCCGTCGCAACAGCCGTCCCACTGCGCTATGATGGCTAAAGATAACACAAATTGCAAATAAATTTAATAAGGATTAAAAGACATATATAATCCACCAACATTATAGATATCAATTTTATTACTATCATCCAATATTAGAGGAAGCGGAACGTCATTTTTCAACGTAGTAACAGTGATCATAAATAATAAAATAAAAAAATAATTTTTTTCACGATTAGGGCTAAGTTAATCACTTGAATGAATGGTTATAAATTAGTATTATTTGTAAGGTAATGCTTGGTAATTTGTGATATCGTATTATGTGGTCTATTTTTACGACACTGTCGACTTTACGTAATAAAAAGGTCGAGATAATATTGTGTTACCGAATTATGTAACTTATCTTAAAACGAACGAAAATAAAACTACATTAAAGACTATTATGGCGACTGGCTAGAATGTAGTAACGTTAGAGGTCGTGGGTTCAGTAACCGTATATGACGAATGCATTGATTATATTTATGGCACTGGTCACAAGTAGACTAATTAAAATATTTCATATACCTAGCTTAAAAAAAACAGATAAAAAATTTTTTTTTCGATTTTTTTTCTTGTTTGATTGTTAAAAAATGATATATGGTCATTTACAGTTACAGTATGAAGATGATACTAAAATTTACAAGCAAATTTTCCCACATTATAGAATAAATTAACGGCAATACACTAATTTTTGGTAGCGACTGGCAATGACTAATTTTTGGCAGTTTGGAAATGTAATTTGATATCCGAAAAAATCTTTTTATTTTGTTGTTATGTTTAAAACATACTTGATTGGGTTGTGGGGGAGGTGCAAGAGTGATATACTCTGCGAACTCCGCCGCAAGGGTGTCGGACGGGGTGCGAGAAGCAGTACGGTGCCCGCCATCGTCATCACATTCGGAATCGTAGCTCGAGTCTTCTCCACGCTCACCTGCCCATCCCAGCGACGACTCCACATATTTCTGTAAAAATAAAAAAATTGAAAATATTTTTTATGCGAAATTTACCTCCTAGAAAGTTCTATCTATTAGTGCCTATTAAATACAATAATTATAAAACATAAACATTTTCTTATTTTGCTTCACCAAGCCATTTTCATGGCAACATTAAAATAGCTAAGGTCGCAAGTGATTAGAACAATGATGATTACACAATTTGTAATACAAAAAAGATAATGAGATGAAAATGAGTTGCCGTGTCGCTAAAAACTTAACATCGAAAATAAGACTTCGCACTGTGAAACAACTACGCCTGTCGTGGCGCAGAGGCACAAGCGTGCGACTGTAAACGCGACAGGTTGTGGGTTCGATTCCCACTCCAATAAATGTAAAATTTAGTATTTTCATTTCTTGGGTTTGGTAACAAGGCAAAGCGCGGCGTTGAGTTCCACCGCTCAACACGCAATGCCTCAATGGAGTGTTTTAACACAAACCTAGTGTTCTGGTTCGCTCTGCCTACCTCGCTATATGCGGGATAAAGCTTGAAGTTAAGAGAAACAACTATCAAATATATAATATATTTTATAAGACTTACTCTTAAAGCCACATACAGGTACTGCAAAACTATAACAATGTAATTTATGATTGAAAAATACATACATTGCAATAAAATATTGCGGAAACCAAACCAAGTATAAATGAAAGTGATTCGCAAAGTTCAATTATACATATACTCGTACATCTTTTGCAGCACTGAATGCAAATAATCGCGAATTTTGCGACACATTAAACAAATTCATCATCACTACAAAACAAAAAACGAAGTAAATATATTTGTATGTCTCATTCCACTAAGCATCGTGTATTAAAAGCCTTGGTCCTTTCAATTGAAATTTAAGATTCCGGATCTACCGAGTAGATATTTGAAAGCGCATTTGATATTGATATATGATTTGAATAAAAAATTGTAAATTTAATTGCAGTCTCTTTATACGCATGGATGTACAGAAATAAAGCTTATCAGCTGTATCTACAGACACTTGTGCAGTAATCAGAGAACATTTACTGCTGCTCAACGGCGCCAACACAGGACAGGGTCATGAGGGCGTCGAAGCGGATCTACGGATGATCATTGACCTTTACGGCGCGCGCAATTCCTTAATATACCGGTTGTAACTCATTATATACATGATATGAGTATCGAAACACACCCACTATAATTAAACGCAAAGCACAAATATTCTGCTAGTGATAAAATTTGCGTTTTAAGACGCCTACTACTAGCTACGCTTGAGCCAATCGAAATAACTAAAACTTCTGAGTCGAAACCACATCCGTGTTGAAGCTCGCTTATTTCACCTGACTTAGATCTGAATTCTGATTAGATTACTTTTGACAGTTAGTAACATAGTAAAGCACCATGTCGCAATAGCGTCTCGAGCTTATAAAATATCGGCTTACTACATTCCTTTAACGTCCAAGATTAGGTAAGTAAACCGGTAGACCTTATTATTAACAATATTATCTCAATGTTAGCATAAATTATTTATTAATATCATAAATACGGGTCAATTATAAAACGAAGTTATATTATCATAAAAGTCAATAGACGAAGGAGAGAAACGATTAAAAATTGAATTATATTTAGAAAAAATATTAGAATCCGCCTGTTAACTAACCAACGATTTCAACGAACAGAGCTAAATATATGTATAAGAAAAATCTTATATTTAATTCCCAATAGATAGCAGTTATACCTAGCAGCAGGTTTTTATAACTGGTTGTATTTACATAAGTTCTCATAGAATCGCATTGTTACTACCGTTTATTAGTCCTTTGATATTTACATACGCACAAGAAGGAAAAGTGATATCGTCACTCCCAGTGTCAAACAACAGATTAATGCGACCTACGTGTATATTGATTTAAATATTGTGATTGCCTTATAAATAATAAAAGAAATTCGGTTTTACACGGAGCCTACATCCGAACTGTGTACACGGAAGTGCTCCGCCTAGCGCGAAGCCGGATACAACTTTCTAAAATTATAGTGCGCGAGAATCAACGCAACGACTCAACTCTCAACACCGATAAAGAACTGTAATGCAAAATATTTGTATTATAACATCATAATCTTATAATTTAATCATCATTATCGTTTATAGTAAAGTAAACGTATAGATCTTTCAAGTATTTCTACACGTGCCCTTACTACTGCATTCTATTATTTATTTATTTTTTTTTATGGATACTACCGGATGGCAAACGAGCAGAAGGACTGCCTGATGGTAAGTGGTTACCTTTCGCCCATGAACATCTACAACACAAGAGATGTACTATGCGTTGCCAACCTAGGAGGATACAGATGAAAGTGGAGGACAAATGTAGTAGCTGTCCACTATCGGAACCACCACATTTTGGGAAAGGGATGGGTGGGAAAGGGGAAAACCTGGCTTACATCGAACCGGAACACATCATAAGATATTTGCGGTTCGTCTTGACATGATAGTGGTCGCGAGCCAGACGGAGGACGAATCTATTATGGTATGGTCAGTTATAACTTTCATTATTAATATCGCCATAGAAATTTCCTCACAGCCTAATATTGGAGTAAAGTTTTTGGAGTAGCAGGAAAGTTATAAAATTATATGTACTTATTACACGACTATAAATCATGATTCTTGGATTATATTACTACTAGCTTTACGCCCGCGGCTTCGTGCCCGCGTAATTCGCTGGTTATATCAAGGGACATGATGAGGAGTAGCCTAGAGTAGTCTTTTCAAGGTCTAGATCATTTGTCAAAAATGATTAAGTGGTTTAGGTGTGAAAGTTGTAAAACAGTTGAACAATCTTACTGATTTTTATGTTTGACAATAAGGTTTCCATACAAACTTTCATCCCCTATTTCAACCCTTTCTACCATTTTTTCGCAATAAAAGTATCCTATGTCCTTTCTCAAGTTCAGTTCTATCTTCATACCGAATTTCATCAAAATCAATTCAGTGCTTAGGCGTGAAAGCGTTACAAGACAGACAGACAGACAGTATTATTTCGCATTTATAATATTAGTAAGGATACTAAGATAGATAGACCAAAAATTTATACAATATACTCAGAAACTATATACATGAATTTTTACTACATTTATCTCTTTATTAACGTACTCAATTAGATTGGCAAAGAAAAGGTTCACGCAAAGTTCAATAAATTATACCATAAACTGTATCACCAAGTACTCGAGCTGTCACATAAACAAAAGGCAGCCGACAATATCCTCGTTTTTAACAAGTGTTATAAGTTCCAATACAAACAAAAACCCATCGGATTCCCGCTTTAGATACGGTCGCTACGCTGTACGTGTATTTGTTTTACGTTTTTTCCCTGTTTTGGACTTTGTAATGTGTAAGAAAAACGGAGCAAAGCCTACTATTTTTTTTTATGCAGTATGAAATCTTAGAATCGACAAGGTCACATATAGCACAGGTTCCCACTCAACTCTTGAATACTACCGCTTGCTTACATATGTCATTGATTATATTGTTATTTATTTATGTACCTGGACGGAGCAAATGAATGTACATCTCGATCTTCAGCCAAAAAATTAATCCTTGTTTAATTAATTTTTGAGATATATAGGTATATAAGGGCAAGATGTTAGTATATATATATATATATATATATATATATATAAGCATATATATATATATATATATATGTTTTTAATAAGTATACCATGATAATGGTATAGGATGTGAACGTATTTCTCAGTGATTAGCCGTAATATCCAAGAGGATGCGAATTCATATAAATTTTAATTGAAAACAAAAGATAATTAAACGATAATTATTATGAGTGTTACGTATGTAAGTTTGTGTATCAATAACGGGCACAGTGTCTATGAAAAGACTAAACCTTGATATAAATCAACAAAAAACTTTGCGCCAAAACAATCAAGCGCCTTGATTTCTTGGCGACCCAGTTAAATTTGGAGGTCACATTTAGGATACAAGTTGCGCAATGTCACATGCTCTCATTCTCAAAACAGTAAGGAGATTGTTTTTATGTTAAAGAACGTCTAAATATTCTTTATAGAAAAGAATCGTGTTAGCCATTACTTAGAAGGTTGACTGTTGACATTACGTAAGGGCTATTGAACGCGATTTGACAGTTACATACCATGTTTATTTTAAATCCTTATCTGCTTTATCATAATACTCTATAGTATGTAAGACTGTTTATTGTATCTATTTATGTATTTATTGGATCTATCATATATAGTGGAGTAGGCATAGAGAACCTAGTGTTATAAGCTTTGTTCAGTAAAATCTGCCCAATTTTAAAGAATATAACGAATTGAATACATAAAGTCATATCCTCGTGTAGTTGTGTACTGTCATTACATGTTGTCTTAAAAATAAAATATATTACAAAGAATACTTTACATTTTAAACTATATATTTACATATAGCGAACAATTAAGAAAACTTCTTTGACGGTACAAAGGTTATATTGAGTATCGGTATTGATAAAATATATTTGATAGATGACAATACTAATCATGCCGGACACAAATATGTATTAAGGAAATGATAAATATTACAAAAACTATAAAGATAACATCAACACGATAGGTTATCGTAGTTTAACAATTTACGGAATTTAAATGTCTTAATGAGCTAGAAAAAAATCCATGTTGAGAATAACATTACAAAATATCGTAAATATTTTTGTTTTCTCTGAGAAGGTTTAAGGAGGATTAAGGAGATCGTAGAGACCATTGTGGCGCAGTAGAACATGGTCCGACTGAAGAAGTAAGTGGTTGTGGGTACGAATTCCACTCGTGAGCATGTTTATTTTCTTTTCATTTTCTCTCTGGTAAAACAAAGCCCATCGTTGGAGTGCCTTGTCATTAGGTTCTCTTTGTCTAACCTTGATATGCGGGATAAAGCGTGAAGCAGAAGCGAAAAGGATAACGTAGTGTTACTACAATTCATAATAGCCTAGAGTTCCTCATGTACGTTGGTCAGTAACCTTAATAGTATTAGATGAGGACGATGATAAGCAGATGTCATTTAGGACCGTACAAGCGGTAGAAACTACGAAAAGCTTTAACTATTAATTCGTTCGAGGGATCAAATTGCATTGTCATGTGATTATTTTATGTTATCGATATAATCATTTGAAGAAAATATTATTTTTGCTTTGTTTAACACACATAAACATCATCATATTGTATCATACTTTCTTCATTAGCTTTCCGGGTTCCTTCATGGTATCCATTACAAGGTAATCAGAGGGAACAGAGCGGCAAACGCTACGGTCTCTGCATACCCTTTTCGCGTCGTCCACAGTCATTAAACCTCGTCATGCATAGCTTCCGGGAGTTCCTAATACTTTTTACGTGACCTTCCTCCTGTATCATTGATGCTGTGTTCTCGAAGGTCAACCGAGATCTTCCCCTACCTCTCTTGACACTACTTGCTTGTTTGCTTTCTTACTATTCTCACATCACTCACCTCTCTTGTATTATACTTATTAAATGAAATTAAGTTGGAAACTATAGTATAATCTGTTTTTGCTTAAACTAGATATTCACGAGCATTAATCAGTGTTAATCAGTGTATATTTTCATTGTGGCCTAAAATAAGTACATGTATGACACAACTCATATTTTCACTATCGCTCAACCACGATATGAGAAAGTATAGCTTTATCAGACCCTTGAACGCTGATTAGCAGTACCCAGAAATGTGATTCACCTCCTAAATCATTTATCTTTTTACCACTGCAACTTACATGAATGATGAATATTTTTGTTTTGGGAGAGATTTATTGACTAATAAAAAAAAAATATTTTTACCATATATTATGTTATGATTATTTTTTTAATTTATTTTTTTTAATTATAATCTCAAAAAAAAAAAATTATGGGCATAAGACATAAGTGAAAACTAACAGTACCCACAGGTGCAACTTTAGTTTCGGCGACATATATTTTTTTACGTTCCCATTATATAGCCATTGTCAACAATACGCACGTTTTATATAACTCACTTTCGTACGTGACTCTTTAGATACTTAAAAATCAAATATAGAAATTATATACAAAACCTTAGTATTTTATTATTGTTTCTTTTTTCTAAATTCGACCAAAAGTGAAGTTGTTTTAATGAATGAATATTAGGTTAAAAACGACTACTGCGATCGATATTGTCACAAAATATTTTAACTAGTGTTCTAGTAACACAAATATTTATGAGACAATATGTATAGAAACAAAGGTTATCGTAAAGACGTCATTAACCGCTAATGACGAACTTCCATAGTAATAACTTAGTATTGTATCAATCGTTTATCAATGTTCTATTATTATATTATATATAATAGTAATTATTTAACATTTTATTAAGAATATGCCTTTTCATTTTTTATTTCAATTGTATTTTACCTCGTCATTTGAGTCACCTGTCGTGGCGTAGAGACACAAGGGTGTGACTGTACGCGCGACAGGTTGTGGGTTCAATTCTCACTCCAGGAAAATTAAAATATTAAATAATATTTAGCATTTTAATTTCCTTGCTCTTGTAACAAGGCAAAGTGCTGCGTTGAGTTCCTTCTCCTTCGACTCAGCACGCAATGCCTCAATTTTATGGAAAGTGGAAAACGGAAATGTTAAAAGAGAACGGAGTATCTTAACACTAGGTTCTTTATTTCCCTCGTGTGCGGGACAACGTCAAGCTAAAAGAAAAATTGAATCATTTTATACAGTCTTGTCTACTTAAATGTAAGTATTTTAGTCAGTGACATAAAATAATAACTGCTGTTATAATCTGACTTCACTGGCATAGATTAAACTTGAGACTATCGACATCAACAAATGGGCAATTGTATTTGTTCATAAAAATAAATTGCATTAATTATCTTCTATGTTTGAAGTCGAAGGGTAAAATTAAAATGTTGCTAAGGCAACGCTTGTTTATATAAAAATGTATATCAAATTTATTAATTCTAATATTTATAAATTTCTAACGCATTTCTCCATTTAACTATGGTAAGTAGTGCCTTAACACTAGGTTCTCTGGTTCCCTCTGCCTACCCTGCTATATGCGGGTTACAGCGTGAAGTTAAAAAAAAAAAAAAAACTATGGTAAGTTCCATACTCATCCATTCGTATAATTTTAAAGTTTTCGCGTATTAATATGTAACCGTATTCAAAATGTGTATATATGTAACGTGAGGAGCGATAAAAAATTAACCAATCGAACACCAATACAATTTTAAGATAATTTAACACGTGTAAAGACTGAAGAACAAGTGAGAGTGACATGCTCGTCACATATTAACCAGTTTTCTAGATAAAGTATTTAAAAATCGTAGAATTAATCATTTATATATTGTGCAAGTATTTCGTTTAGGTCTTGCCTGGTCGCTTACTACATGTAGATTACCTAGATACATATTCGAAAAACGTAGGGCTCACTTGTTACCATAATGGTATCGAGTAAAGTAATCAACATAACTCAATGACTATTTTTAACCATACAAAACTACTTTTTCACTATCTCAACCATAATTTTCAATAGTTTTTAGCTCATTGCACACGTACTACAAATTGCAGTCGTTAGGCGCGCAGGTCGTGCAATCGTGCCGTCTTTGACAAACAAAGTCATAAATCTGTACATTGATTATATATTGGCCACAATTAGTTCCGTTTACAACTGGAGAAATTCTATCGCACGTTTCTGAAGAGATAACAGCGGCCAATAGTGTAGGAGTACGCGGGCGACGTCGGCTCATGTGATGTGTCGTCACCGGCGAACAGGATGCGAGCACGCGACACACTTTATATACAACGTACGCAAGTACGCAACCCAGCGCACACAAATCGCAATGCGCTCTTTTGTTTTGATATTTAAACCCAATATAAACTAGCTAGCTTTAGTTAGCGCTAAAAAGTATAATATTCAAATAAGTTTTAATTAAATATAAACCTAGTTTACTTTTAAATCGTTTCGCAAGATTTGATAGCTAAGGAAACTTGATTAACTTAAAAAACTAAAAGGTACGTTGTAAAGACAAGCTGTCTTGGCTACATAGCCAGTTTTATCCGCACTTGCTGACCGCCACAGCGTCATGTAATAAATACAAGTAGGCACCTTCTAATATTTCGTGTCCGCACGTTATCTAGTAAGCGTTTAAAAATATCAAAGCAATAATCACAATATATCACGATGTAAGCAAAGCTACGTGAGGGCCACCAACTAATGAATAATTTATACAAATAGTAGGTGACGTCATAATATCTATTGGGTGGCCTTCTCTTTCATGCAAATATCATTGAAAATATTAAAGATTTTTTTTTTAACTTATTAAGATATTATTTATAGACGCCCAGCATTTTATTATGCTCATCAATATCTGAAAAGTTTTATATCCGTTTCATTTTAAAATTAAATATATGCAGAATGCTATAGAAAAATAAAAATAATTGTTAAAATTAGAACAGTAGTATAAAAAATGTATTGATTATAACGGAGGGCATGTAACAGGTATAGCACGCGTACCTATAAATCTTATTTTTGCTGTTGCCTTATTTCATTTATATTTGTAATTTTTATAGCAGAATATGCTATGTATTTAAATCATACATACTTAATGAATTCAATCTTCATAGAAACGCTTTTACATGTTCTACGAACTCGTATGTTACAACTTTAATATACGCTAAGAAGACGATTAGACAAAAGTTTATAACTACAAGATACAATAAAATAACAAATAAATAAAAAAAAATATATTCAATTTTTAAAAACAAACAACAAATACAATTGAATATTCTGTTTATATCCTGGTCATCCCAAGGACGACCATCCCAAAGACAATAATGGCAAGAAAATTGTTGCGTTGTCATATTTCATCGGACACGTGCGTAAATTTTCAAGCGAATAGGATTGTAAGATATAGGTCAGAACAGCAATGTATGATTTTCATATATTGATATTAATACGTGAAGGAAAAACTTTGGATCCTTTTTTACGAAAATCATGTGGTCGGAGGAGAATGAAACTTGGTACACTTTTAGTTTACATAGCGAAGGAGTGCACAATGATAATATCTTTTTAAAATAATGCATAAATCATATATTAAATTAATAAAATAAATGTTACACACACTATCATGGTTTGACATTTATGTTTATAAGTGACACACGTTGCTAACGCAAACGCGTTGATAACGTGTCAATGGGGACACTATAATCGATAGACAGTTAAATACAGTGAAGCTAAAAAAATAACGCGTGTTAGAAATGGTTTCGAAAAAAAGTTAATTTATTTCGGTAGATTGTTTTAAAGTCAAATTATACGAATTCACTTTCAATTTCTATCTAAATCAATGTCAAAAATATAAATCGATTAATTTCATATTATAATATTTCTAAATAATAAAAATTATCTTATAATCGACGCCTGTCGTGGCGCAGAGGCACAAGCGTGCGACTGTATACGCGACAGGTTGTGGGTTCGATCCCACTCCAGGAAATGTAAAATTTAGTATTTTCATTTCTTGGGTTTGGTAACAAGGCAAAGCGCGGCGTTGAGTTCCGCCACTCAAAACGCAATGCCTCAATTCGGCGGAAAGTGGGGAACGGAATTGTTGAAAGAGAAGGGAGTGTTTTAACACTAGGTTCTCTGGTTCCCTCTGCCTACCCTGCTATATGCGGGTTACAGCGTGAAGTTAAAAAAATATATATATATATCTTATAATTAGGCATGAAAAAAATAAAAATAACTATACAATACATTATAATATACATTGTACAATATGATCGTGCCGGATACAGCTTATATATTATATCAACTAATAGAAGGTTACGATAATCTCTAAAGCGATCTATTGTTTTATGAAATAGTGTGATATATTACTTTTCGTATGTGTCGAAAAGGATTAGTTAAAAAAAAAGACAAAATTATATTCGTTTTTTTAGCTTCACGGTGTATCCCTCACATAGCAGGGCAGAAGGAACCTAAGAGTTACGGCACTCAATGTGGCGGAGAGTGGGGTACGGAAATCTTATGAGAAGGAAGTGACTTAACACTAGGTTCTCAGATTCCTTCTACCTGCTCTGCTATGTCCAAGATACAGCGTATATGTTTTTAATTTAATAATAGGAAGTTCAAAGCGACATTATACAAGTGACAACATTTGCGCGGATTTATTTATGATCATATGTAAATAGCCAATTAAAAAAGTTAACTATTTGTTTTTCAACAGGCTAGTTTTAGCTTCACCTGTCTTTATCTATCTCTCAATCACTCAATGTAAGAATATCTTCCAACGCTTTGACCCACATTTTGACGCTCGATATGATCCAAAATTAGTACACATGTCCGGATCCGATAATTACTATATTTTCATGGCGTGCCCGGTAACGAGAAGACCAATTTAAGCTTTCTATTTAATTTATCTCTTAAAGTATTTTTTTTGTATTGAAATTGAATTTTTCAAAAATTAAGTTAGTGTTGTTATGGGTAATTTCTCCATTTTTGTTTACTTACAGGAAATAAACTATATTTTGACATAATAATGGTTCTTTTTTCTATTCCAATAAATAGTAATATTTACTAAAAATATATTGTTATTTTATTTGTATATGTAAGATGAGTAAGATCATTTTAAAGTAAGAAAAGCTGTCTTAAGACTAAGTTTTGAATTGGTTTGCATATTCATAACTTTGCTTTTATCGACTTGTAACTGGGTGAAAATGGTCTATCCGGTTAAGTGAGGCACTCAATCTATCCCACAGTATTATATTCAAACTAAATACAACTTTCTAAGTCAAAAAGGATCCGGCAAATGGCGGATTTGTCAATAGGCCAAGTATACCCGGACCTAGGGCGGCACGATTTATGAGCAGCTGACATATGAGAGATTATTTTGAAAGTGACTTGTGGAGCGTTAATGACATTAAATGTCACACGCAATTCAATATATGAAATATATAAGGATAATAAGGCAGTAAGGATAATATCATACAATATGAATGATCTTAAGAATATTATTTACAAGACACTAGTAAACTGTTTGCTAGAATTTTCTATATGGATTTGCAATTGTAGCAAGCAGTGGTGAGGGGTGAAAATTTTTAGGTAAGCCAGTATAGATATGGACGGTAGTATAGTTTGTTAACTTTTTTTTGCAATCTCACTCTCAAATTATTTTAAATCTCGATTATTTTAGTATCTATAATCTGGTAATAAATCCGCCACTAATTTATTGTAATTTACATAGGGTAAGATATTTTTTGAACATTACACGCTTCGCCACTGGTAGTAAGTTACAGGTTCAAATACGTAATATAAAAATTTTTGTACAGATCTTTAATTAAAGCGAAATATGGGAAAACAATGATTTGCTTACAGGAAGACCTGTAATATAAAATTCGAGATGTTACGGATGTAGGATACGGATACAGGAAGAATATCATATCGGTTTCGGTTAAAGATATAAAATTATTTCGGAAATCCGATAGTGTCGGTACAATAACGGACCTCCATAACATCCCACCATATCTATTTATATTATTAATAAGTATACATATTTATATAGAAAGTATAAGTACTATAAAATGCTCAAATTTATATTCAAATTGCACGAAACATAATTTAAAATGTAATAATTTTACGATATAAGTAATTAATATAATTGTATTCAGGAAAAAAAGCCTGAATGAACTGTAAAAATATATACATAGATATCAATAAAAATATATACATAGATATCAATTATTCTTAAAATATTTTTTTTTTTCAAAATACGCTAAATGAATATCAATCATTTCATAAAGTTTTTACAAAACTACTCAAGTATGATTGATCATAGTAAGAACGAACAAAACATACATCATCAAAATCGATTTATAATTGGCGTGTAATCGCGTAACGAACATGGCAAAAAGACAAAAACCTCCTTTCTTTTTAAAATCAGTTAAAAATAACGTTTGAAATCCTTATGCGTTAGTTATACTTAATCCACTTAGCCTATTTTCATAAGACTAAAAGTATTTTTCAATAGAAATAAAAGGGAGTCCTGACTACCTGTCTATTTATATGGAAATTAGGGAAAAACTATGTTAAGTTCGCGCATTAGATACAAATCCGTGATCGGATGTCGTGGATAACGAGTGAATATAAATTACTAGAACTCACCGTAGCCAAGTGAAAGTCCACAATAATATTCAAGTTACGGCCAACTGTCGCAGGTAGAATGCACTGCCGTTATTTAGAAGTTTATTAATTATTTTAATATACTACAATTATACTTTTTATATAATACTAGCTTTACGCCCGCGGCTTCGGCCGCGTGGAATTCGACATGGTAAGTAGTCTATCGTCTTTCTCAAGGTCTAGACTATTTGTCAAAATTGGTTAAGTTGTTTAGGTGTGAAAGTTGTAAACAGTTGAACAATCTTACATAATTTTATGTTTGTCAATAAGGAACTTCCATACAAACTTTCTACCCCTATTTCAACCCCTTCTACCATTTTTTTCGCAATAAAAAGTATCCTATGTCCTTTCCCAAGTTCAGTTATATCTTCATACCGAATTTCATCAAAATCGGTTCAGTGGTTTAGGCGTGAAAGCATAATAGACAGACAGACAGAATTACTTTCGCATTTATAATATTAGTAAGGATAATGTGTATTATAATTACAAATATCAAACATACTAAGTCACCATATTTTCACTGAAAGCAGTAAAGAAAACATCGATGAAATAAACGAGTAAAATAAGATTATATTGTGTGTATCTATATATTAATAATTTAAAAGAAAGTGAATAGTATATCCAAATTAAAATTTTTAGCAAATTCAAAATAATTATGATTTTAACAAAAAAAGAATACCGATAAACGAAAAAAATACTGAAAAGTAAAAATATTAAAAATAACACAAAAATTTAATATCAGATTTTAACTAAATATAAATGGGGCCTCATCAGAGGTACTACCTATCATACAAAAAAAGAATAACCAAAATTGGTTCACCCAATAAAAAAAATATGTGTTAACACATAAAAAGATACAGTCGGACTGAGAACCTCCTTTTTATTTGAAAGTTGGTTAAAAATTCTAAAGAGTGTCCCAAAATTAACGCAAGATTTGACTTTCCCGCCATTTGCTATTATATTCATTATTCATTCGCTATTAAAAGACTAAAATGGCATTTTCTATTTAATTCAAATCTTGCGTTAATTTTGGGACACCCTATATTAGTAAGGATTATTTGCTCGTAAACAACCTAATTAAACTATTAATACAATGAAGCTGATAGATAATAATAAATATTATGGAGTTACGTGTTAAGATCACGATGACGCGCTAATTGTCCTGTTTTGCTAACTTCTATTGTTTTGATCTGCGTGTATGTATATTAAGTGTATACATATAATATAGTCTCAGGTATAATCTACGTGTTGCAATTTTAAAATAACGATTAACTCGCTATTTAAAATAGATTATTATTTGAAAGATGTTTGGCACTAGGAAATATTTATTTATATAAAGAATTCAATAACAATATTAGTCAAGAAATACTTCTTGGCCACGTGAAGTGGCCTCAGTTCCCGTAACTAACAACTACTTGCAATGTGCGGTACTTGTGGATTCAATTCCACAAGGGAAAGTTTTAAGTATCACAATAGACAATATGCGGCTTCTGGCTTCGCTATCCAATATTCTATACCTAGGCTAAAGTGACAGTGGAGAACGAAGTTATATCGAGTCCTAAGTACATTGGTACAAGTGCAAAAACACAACTTTAGAGGAGAACTATTAAAAATAGCTCAGGTCGTAATTTTGCTATTATTCAAAGTAAATGAATCCTTTAAATAATGAATTCCTTGAATAATTACAAATTAACAATCTTAGGAACTTTTAAATGGCTCTCCTATAGTATGTGTTTGCACTAGCATCCATAAATATAACACTACGTTCTCTCTCTGACTGTATCAAAGGCAAAGCATTACAAAATAATAATGATATATATAATATATAGACGTAATATTTGTTTTAAGATCATAATTGGCCCATTTTGAACTCAGGTCATATTATAAAAAAAAAATAATCAATACAAAGTGCATATGTAATACTGTCGCATGTTAACAGAATGACAAAATATTAGGCATAAGATAACGGTTACAATTATAAAAAATATATACTAATAGATAAAAGAATATAACATTATATGATAGGAACTGGTGATTGAGATATTTTTGTTTAATTTAATTTAATTATATTTCAAAAACTAATTAAAAAATATATTCAAGCAATATTTACAACTTACAACGTAATTTCAAATGTTTTCACTTTAGAGCACTTACCTAAAAATTGTTCCAACTATGAGATACGAATATACAATGTACAACTTACGTATTTATCAATATTTGAACAATGTCGATGGCAATTAGCATACCTAGATGACGTTAACGAACCGGCTTTACTTCCGGGATCGTTTTTCGTGCGATCGTGAATGAACATCATTACATTACTATGTCTATCGCGTTATGAACTTCGCCTTACTATCCATGACGTGAAAATATTAGAGAACTTAGAAATAGTCGAGAAGTCGCGCTCACCTGGGAGTTGTCAATCGCGAACATAATAAATGCTCGTCAGTGATCGCATGGCATGACGCGCGAGTACGAGCGCGGGGTATCGCGGCGTGACTACTGACTAGCGAGTACCGAGTAGGCGACGGCGGCCGGCGCATACGCACACCTCCACGCATGGGCCCGCTGGGTGAAGGGGAAGCGGGGCACCCGAGATCCGGGTTGCGACTCGCGACTCGCGCCTCGCGCCCACTGCAGCCGGCACTCGCCACTCGGCAGCGGGTGGCCCCCAAACAACCGCACAACGCACTCTGTCTGTCTGACCTCTGTCACTCAGCACTCAACTAAACCCGCGCATCTCACTTTTGTTTCAGCAAAACATTGATACAATATAGATTTCGTGACCGAGTGCTATTTTAAAAAATATTAAATAAATTTTTCCAATTGTAAAAATATTTAAAATTCACAATGTGACGCTGACAGGAATGGGATATACAAAGTATCCTAAGATATACCATTTAGTGTTTTTCATTTGCTGTTAAATTTTTTATTCATAATAAAGGTAAATAAAGTTAATTAATTATTTAATTACCATAAATTATATAAACATAAATTTACAACAATAATAATATTCTATAACAATTTTTTAACATTTCAAGATTTGTCTTCTTTAACTTGCCATAAACTCTATTTGATTAACCTACATGTAGATATTTTACCAAATCACATATTATTTTCAATAAATCTTTATGATGCCTAAGTCAATGTTTGATAACAAATATACAGCTAATGAAAGTAAAAACTAATAAATTTTTATTACATAGCCACTTTTCACTAAATTAATTGATAAGTACTTATAGCAATCTTTAAGGTAATTGTAATAACTATTTATCAATTAATCTGGTCTATAATCCCCAGTGAGTATTTGAACATTGATATAATTTGTATTAAATTACAAATATACAAAAAGTATATGAGTGACCTACTTTGTGATTAAGGCATAAAATCAATATATTTGCGTTATATTTTTGCCTTTTAATTAATAGGTTAATAGCAATTCATTTATCTATTTTAAAATCTTTCAATAATTAAAGTTTACTATAAAGTTATTAAATTACTTAGTAAATGGTGCAGTTATTAGATATTTTAAATTTAAAATAGATAAAAAACTATGTTATTAAAGTAATATAAGGCAAGAAATATGAATTTATTTATTTTGCTTACCTGTATCCGATCGACTAGCTCTCGTGGGTTGACATTACTGTCTATTGAATTTATGTTGAAAGCGACATTAAAATAGACATATTCCGACTTTTCGCACGCATTTCTAAATTTATTTTCAGAAAGTGTAACATAGTAAAAAGTTTCAACTAAATTAAGATATTTACTATAGAATTCATTTAAGCACGAACGAGGTACTGATATCCATAAGTTTGTTTCGTTTGACATTATTCAACAGATTTATGATTGAAATGCCAAGCACTACAATAGCAATATAATTGCATAATCCTTGTCAAAACAATCTCGTACAACTTTTAATTCTAACATAATCACAGTCCACGGATGTTATTTTTCCCGATGTTTGACGTTAACTGCTTCTCTTCTGACGTTTAAGTTCTGTCAGTAGTTATTCGCAGAGACAGATAAGTTACGAAAAATGTTACAGATAATAAATAAATAATTAACTATATAATCTATAGTTATAAAAAATGTCAGTTATTTGAATTAATTTTTCTTTGTTCTAATCTGGTTTTGCTTTTCTTTTTTTATATTAAGTTATTGCGAATAACGCCTTTCTCTTTTGTTGTTGGTAAAATAAAACAAAAATCCTAATATTTAAATATTATTTTTAAACTAAAATCACGGGTTGGATTAAAGTAAGAAATATGAAAAGCAATTCATTGTTAAACATATTAATTGTGTGATTTGAAAATAGAAAAGATTTAAATTTTAAAGATTCTTTGTTTGTTTCATTAGTGTAGTCATGTCATAGATAGGAACCTTGCTCCCGTATTCTTACAGTAATTTGCATAGAGCTAATAATTAGGGGTGATGTTTTAAACACTCTAACAAAGGAAAAAGTAACTTAAGAATCCACATCAGAACAAAAAAAGGTTATGGTTCAACGTTAAGGTTTGAGAGCACAGAATTTTTGTAATTTTCAGTCAACCAGTAATTTTATAAGAACGATAGTTCACATAAAAACTGCATGGAATAATTTATTTTTTCTACTAAATCATCATTTATGAAATGAGATCTATTCTAAATGCTTTGTTATTATTAAAGTGCGTAAGTACTTAATCATATACGTCAAATATTTTTTATTAGCCCGTTGAAAAAAAAAATATGAGCACGAAGAAAATGAAGTATATCCCCTCTGAAATATAAACACATACCTACTTAGAGTACTTAAGGACGCTCCAGTACTTTTAACCACACGTTGAGTATATTCAAGAATAAATGCGTATTCACTACTACTGGAATAGTGATTCGCACTCGGACCACTCATGGACGAAACAGTATTAGCAATCACGTACTCAGAGTGTTCAAGGACGCACTAGTACTAGTAGACACAAATTCAGTACTCAAGGACGATTCGGTAATAGTGAACACACATTCTGAACACTCAAGCACATTTTCAACACACACTGAATATTCAAGGGCGAAGCAGTAGTAATGAACACGTACTCAAAATATTTATTTAAGAACACACTAGTACGCCTGTCGTGGCGCAGAGGCACAAGTGTGCGACTGTAAACGCGACAGGTTGTGGGTTCGATTCCCACTCCAGGAAATGGAGTTTTTCATTTTCCTGGGTTTGGTAACAAGGCAAAGCGCGGCGTTAAGTCGCCACTCAGCACGCAATACCTCAATTCGGCGGAAAGTGTGGAACGGAGTATCTTAACAATTTTCCCTCTGCCTACCCCGCTATATGCGCGATATAGCGTGAAGCTATGTATGTATGTATATCTAGTATATACAATAACAATAACAATACACACACACAAAATCAGAGTACTTCCCAAAAGAGACACGATTACACGAAAACTTAGTATTACATATTAAGAAACAAAAGGCACGGGCAAGTGCGAGCCCGTAGATGTAATCTAACTCAAAAAAAAAAAAAAGTATTACAGGTTTTTTTTACCTGATGTAGCAGCATAATAACGCTCATAGGTATAGAACAACATTTTTATAAAATTATTAAAGAAATTGTAAAATTATTATAAAGAAAAGATTATTAAATTATCGGTCAGTTGATTTTAATAAATAACAACAAGATAAAATTAAAAATTTAATTATTACAAATAAGCACAAAGAAAATACATTATTTAAAAATTAATCCGATTGCTTTTATGTATAACGTAAATTATTCCTAAGCAAACAAAATCACATTACATCATTTTAATAAGCTTCTTATTGACTATAATAATCAAAATAATTATTGATATAAAATTGGAACTTTGTCTAGTGGATAGTCAAAAAAAACTGTCGCTTATAAGTAATAGCACCAGCAAAGAGTTGTAAAATGTACAACTCAATCAAAGATTTATAATAATGGTAATTATGTAAATTGCTCTTAAATTTTACGAAATTCTAGTTAAATATAATAAAAAAACAACTAAATACTAAAGTACCACTATGAGCACCATATTTCATAACATGCATCCTGTTGCTGCTTCGTTTTCTACAATTCTTTTAGAATAGACGTGAGCAACCCGCGTACGCAGGCCGCATGCGCCCAGTTTAATATTGTTATGCGGGCCGCCAAGCGTTTATTGATATAAAAGATACTAATAATACTAATATAACTTCTACTTAATTATATTTTTTTCACATTTACGTGAAAAAAATAAATATTTAAATACAATATTGAATACTATTGAGAATTGCGATTCTGACTTTCCAAAATATTTCAAAATTTTGATAGGCCTGTCCTGATTTTTGTTTTTGGGAAAACACAAGGATTCGGGTCACCTGATGGTAAGGGAACACCGCAGTCACGTGTAACACCATAGGAGCTACAGGTGCGGCGCCGGCCTTTATTTTCCTAAAGTCAAAGTAATAAAAAACGTTAAAAAACCTATTTTGAAAAAACAAACAGTAAACATAAACAGTTGCCAATTTTGTTTCTACGCCTCATTCTCGTTCTCGCTTGGTTTCCGAAATCTGAAACAATAAAAATTGATATAAAACTTTTGTAGACATAATATTTATTTTTTTTAAATTTTTTATTGATGGAATATGATGTTCTATAATTATTTAGTTAGGTATAACAAAAAATAATTTACTTACATTTACGTAGAAAGATACAATTCATCTGAAATATCAGAATCATCAGACGGCGGTAAATTTTCCTTCTTAATTTTTTTACTTTTCTTTTTATGTTGTTGGCGGGTTCTAAGCATCTTACTTTCATCTGCGCACTTCGTTGTAATGCTTGTTCTGAAAATATTAATTTTAAGTGTATTTTTACTGTGAAAAGTATAATATTCTACAAAATAGAATATAAGTGAAAGTACAAACCTTACTATATTTTCTGGTACACCACATTTCTCAACAACTGTTTGTACGATGTCGTTTACTAAAGCTGCATCTAATTTTTTTTTGGCTGGCTTGTTAGGAAAAGCTGGTGATGGTTTTCCGGTCAATGAATGAGTTGCTAAGACTCTATTTGAAATTTAAAAAAAATAAATATATATTAATAATTTCAAAAATATTTTAATATATGTAATTTAAATATTTCATTGTAGGAGTATACCGTGCTCTGTTTTTAATAAACTTTATAACATATATAAATAATTATTGCTACTCACTGTCTCGAAAATACTGCAGTTAATAATTTTCGAGTCGCATTTGAGTGACAAGACCAATCTATATACTTAAGAAGACGTGCAGGAACTATTGCATTTCCATCACCAATAGGAACCTTGAAAAGAAAACATTTATTTAACTCAATGCTCATTACCTATACTTTATATTTATTTGATCGTATCAGGTAATCTTACCGCATCGGGGTTAGAGTTTGGAATTCGCTTATTTTTATTTGGTGCTTCTTTTTGATAGTTGTTGTATTCCTTGTTATTTAAAGGTATGGTATCTTCATGGGAACTCTAAAAAAAATTTATGCATCTATAACTTGAAGAAACTCTCAATATATTATGTAATAATAAGTAATATTCACTGGATAAAATACTTACTGACTGACTATTATTAAAAGAAGATTTAGCTCGTCTATTAGACTTTCGCAAAGAATCTACGTGATCCTCTTTGGATGATTCAGATAAACGTTCACTGAAGGAATCCGTAGCTGAAAATCTATCTTTAAGTTTTTGGAGTTGCTTTTTGAGGGACAAATTTTCTTCGGAAAGTTGTTTTATTATTTCTTCTCCCTTTTTCAGCAAGACTGGTATGGAATCTGTTTGAGTTTCAGCATCGTGCATTTTCAGATTTTTTAAATCATTATCTACTTTTGTTTCGGTAGAGTTATTCCATTTAGTTAGAAATGGCTTTGATTTTGGAGTGCTAGTGTTAGTAGGCAGATCTGTCATCTATAATGAGATAATAATGATATGTATACTGTAAACATATAAATATCTTCAGTTTTTGGTATTACATAGTGGCAATGGTTTGTGTTATAATTATCGAATTAATTTAAGTCATAGTTTAAAAAAATAATCAAATTTCAAACAACATTCACATAGTCTTAATTAAATTATTAATATTAAAAAGAAAATAATTTTATTCTTACCGGAGAACTAATAAATGTTCCAAAAATTCTTGCTATCGTAGGTTTTTCAACAATCTGTACGTCAACTGAAAAATAATAATTTAATAAATCATGAATTCTATGCACAATATAAATATAATTTTTGCGCCATTGTCGGACAGTAAGATAGTGTCTGGCTTTAAGCGTGAGGGACTGTGGCTTCGATTCCCATTTGGGGGAAAGAACATTTAGATTACTTTCATTTTCCCACTCTGATTATGACAAAGCGCGGCATCGATTTCTGCCACGACGCGCAATATCGATTTTAGGCGGAAAGTGGAAAAAGTAGTGTCTTGACACTAGGTTCTCTCAAATAAGTAAGTAATGTAAATTTAACACTTACTTGTACATGATTCCTTATTTCCAGTAATATGAGCTTGAAGGTCCAAAAGCGCTTGAGCTGCATCTAGTTCAGTCTTCATAGGTACGAAAGAAGACATTATTAAAAGAAATACAAAACAACATTGACAAAAGATGATTTTCAATCACAGGTGTTATTCAAATATGCTCACATGATCACTAAAAACAAACTGACTAGATATTGCAAATTTTGTTGGGTGTCTTTAAAGATGACTCGGTGGAGGGGTTGGTGTCCAAGCATTAGCCCTCTCATTGTACCGTACTCAGGTAAACAGCGGACAATTACTCATTCATTTAAGTCTTTTTCTTTTCTCTACATAATCTTTTGTTTCTTTATATTTTTTATAACATATTATAGATATTAAAAGTTGAGTACAATTGTAAAATTATTTTCATCGCTAATTTATTAATTAGGAAATATTAAAAAGATTAAAGATGTTTATTAATAAAGAAATGATTGTAATTTTTGATTCATCTAGGCCAATATTTATAGATTAAGTATATTTTAATACTAGTAAGGATATTTTACAAAAGATATTTAGATACATTTATTTTATGGTACATTATAAAGCTACTCTTATATGAAAATGTTAAAGAATTAAAGTTTGTATTACAAAAGGCTTGTGTTACGCTACTTTTAAAATTTTACATATAAAAGTAACTCTTAATCGACTTTTCTTTTTTTTTTTTAACTTCACGCTGTATCCCGCATATAGTAGGGTAGGCAGAGGGAACCTGAGAACCTAGTGTTAAGGCACTCCGTTCTCTTACAACAATTCTGTTCCCCACTTTCCGCCGAATTGAGGCATTGCGTGCTGAGTGGCGGAACTCAACGCCGCACTTTGCCTTGTTACCAAACCCAGGAAATGAAAAGACTAACATTTCCTGGAGTGGAAATCGAACCCCTAACCTACCGCGTTTACAGTCCCACGCTTGTGCCTCTGCGTCACGACAGGCGTTTAATTGATAATAATTATTATTATAAAATAAAAAAAATAAAAAACAAATCGACAATATATGTTGATCAGTGGTAGGTTTGTCATATTAATAAGTGAAGTTATATTAATTTCAGTATTAAATTTAGTATACAATAACAGAAATTCATATTTTGTTATATGGCATGTTTACTAATTTAGGTATCCCGGTAGATTTGTAAAGCAATCGAAAACTTGCATTTTGGGATGTACGTTAATTAATTCCTCATCTAAGTTATATACCTAATAAAAGTTTAAGTAATAAAAATGTCATCTCTATAATTACATTTCAATCTCAGAAAATTAATTTTCAGTGGCGTTTCTCATTAAATAACTATCTTCTATTAAATTAAAATCGACCATTGTTTCATTTATTACAATTAATTTGTTTTCTTACGTTACAATTAGCTAAGCGGTCAATAAAAAATTGTACTTTTTAACATATTGAGGCCGCTGTAGCGCTGAAGTAAATAAAAACGGAACACATAATAATTTACTGTTTATTTTTAAATGCTTAAGTCTGCCTCAAGTTTTAAGAAATGTTTTCTTACTTACTTACTTACTTAACTTCACGCTTTATCCCTAGCGGGGTAGTTAGAGAGAACAGAGCGCCAAACGCTACGGTCCCTGCATACCTCTTTCGCCTCGTCCACAGACATTAACCTCTTCATGCATGTCCTCCGGGGGGTCCTCATGCTTTTTACGTGACCTTCCTCCAGTATCATTGATACTGTGTCCTCGAAGGTCAACCGAGGTCTCCCCTTACCTCTCTTACCGCCCACCTTTGCTTCATATATCTTTCTCACCATTCTTTCATCGCTCATCCTCTCGACGTGCCCAAGCCACCTGAGCACGTTCTTCTGCATTAATGTTATCATTATTACTTGTATTAAAAAATAGAATATTATTTGTTATTTATTAATAATTAATTGGAAAGTTAATAAAAGCGAAGAGTAACTATTTGTATCCTACTACACTATGCAAATATATACCTGTTTAAACTTCCTAACATTGGCAAGATAGATTCTATAAGAAATAAGTAACCTGGAAATATAAAGTCTAGGTTACTTTTAGTTTTTTTGACTAAGTTTTGGTAGTCTGTGATAGTAAATAAAGCTTTTCCAATTTTTTTATGACAATAATAGATAATGGATTCCAAGAACGGATTCGCTACATAATGTTTATTGCACCTAGTACCTACCAATAAGCCGTTCTTTGTCCCTTTTCCTATTAGCGAAACAAAAGAAAAATTGTTCTAGAAAACTGGTTTTAAGCATGAGTTTAAAAAAAATTACATATATAACTTCAAGTAGACATAAGAAGAAGAAGAATAAGAGCGGAGAAAAACGAGATGTTTTAATCGCGTATTTATAAGAAAATAAATTAGGACGTAGGACCTGTCGATAAAGTCCTACGTACACAGGTACAAGTGCAGAACACAACTTAAAGAGAACCATTTTAATCATCATGAGATTGTAATTTTGAAGTAAATAAATAATTCAAGGGGAATTACGCCAGAATAACAGTAGAACAACAAAATCATTTGAATAATGACAAAATTACAATTCTCTCTAATACTATATATCTCTAATACTATCTGGTTCTCGTATAAAGTTGAGCTTTTGCATATATACCTTCTAGTGTACCCAGGACACGCCTACAGGACCCGTCGATATAGTGAAAATAGATTTTTTTTATATATGAAATTAACATATTCAATCAATTTACTTAATAGAAAGATTATTCAAATTTTTTTTTCAACTTAAAAAAATTAAAAATAATAGGGATTTTGTAAACAATCAAGAAAAAAGTTATGATTAATCTATATTTTTTACGGTTATTTTGTCTTCTTTTCTGTTTTTAGAATTGTTTATTGTCATTGGTTCGTAATTATTGTTAAAAGTTCGATAGATCTAATCGATAGAAATCTAATCGATTTTATTAAAAATCTAATCGATAGATATACAGATGATATAGGAACATGCATACAGATTCAGCCAGTAAGCTAATAATTCCTAATTTCCTGTTTTATTTCATTGTTATTCTTAACAAAAATACTGTTAAATGTATCTATCATAATATATTTTTTCATACTTTCCAAAAAAATAAGTTAATATCCCGCTTAGAATAAGACGTAAGTTAAAAAAAATCATATTTAACTTTCTTAAATAATTTAACATTTATTATCCCTATAAGAATAGAACAAGAATGAAGAAAGTTTATTAGTACAAAGCTATTGTTTTAATAGATTACTGTTCTTGGTATTCCTAATCTTTTTACAAGCTTGATACATCAAAGAGATATTCAAGAAAGCCGAAATACGATCATTACTAAATATTTTTTATGAACAAAGAATAGAAGGTATTATATTATTGTAAAAAAAGTCTTAAAGCTAACTTTTGTAGATTTACTAGTAGTAATAGTAATCAAATTTGAAATTACATCACATTTTACCTATTATTACTACTTTGTATATGTGCCGGATACAGCGTGAAGTTAAAAAAAAAATTTACTACATTGAAACTCCTAAGTTCTCATGTGCGATAAGACTGGTCTTTTTTTTAAGTTTTAAGTTTCAAGAGGCGGTTCACAACACCGCGCCTTTTCTTACTAAAACAGAGAAATAAAAATTATTAAAACATAATCATTCTTCCAAATGGGAATCGAACCCATAGCCAACTCCATCTACAACGCTATTAGACGCTGTCCAAAAACTCTACGACAGCGTTTTTTTTTTGGAAATGCCATTATTAATATTTTACTGTATGGAAAATGGTATATTTGTGTATCATATTCAAATACTGCCCTTTTCTTGCCTGCGTTAACTATTGACTAAAAAGTATCTCAAGTAAATGTAATATTAAACTTGAAATATGTTGAAATGTAATATTAGGGCAATCAAAATTAAAATTATATTGTTTAACGTATAAGATTATTCTAATTTTACTTGTCTTCTAACCTACTCCTATATGAATTAATTCATGTACTTAGTCTTATGATTTTTTAAAACGAATTTTCAGTAGATATTTTATTCTATTGTTTCCCTAATAAGAAAAGGAACAAAGAACAGCTTATTGGTAGGTACTAGGTGTAATAAACATTATGTAGCGAATATCCGTTCTTGGAATTCATAATCTATTATCCGTTATATAGACTACGTTAGATTACTTTTCGAAAACTATATTATAAAAGTAAAAGTAATCTAGAATATTCTCTTTATTTCAGAGTTACCTAACTTCTTTTGAAATATGATATATTGGTTAAGGATCACAGATCCAGGTTTTCTCCTTTCCCACCCATCCTTTCCCCAAAATGTGGTGGTTCCGATAGCGGACTACTACATTATCCTCCCTTTCCATCTGTATCCTCTAGGTTGGCAACGCATCTAGTACATCTCTTGTGTTGTAGATGTTCATGGGCGAAGGTAACCACTTACCATCAGGCGGTCCTTCTGCTCGTTTGCCATCCGGTATCCATATAAAAAAAAAAAAAAAAAAAAATATATATATATATTAATATTTAATATTTTCATTTATTCGCTTTGGTAACAAGGCGAAGTGAGGCATTGAGCTCCTTTTTTTTTTTTTTTTTCGAAATGATAAATATGCTGTTGATCCTATTGGTCTTTACAGCGACACCGGGAGGGTGAGGGAAGAGGGTGCTCAGTCCCTGCGAAATGCAAGCTACTAAATGGCTGCTTGAGAGGATGCCGAAAGGCGCAAGGGCGTCCTCTGCGACGTTGAGTTCCGCCACTCAGCACGTTATGCCTTAATTCGGCGTAAAGCGGGGAACGGAAATGTTAAAAGAGAACGGAGTATCTTTACAGTAGCTTCTCTGGTTCCCTCTGCCTATCTTGCTACATATGTGCGGAATACAGCGTGAAGCCAAAAAAAGTGTAAGTATTAATTGTTCCATTTAACATAAAAGCTCAAAGTCAGATATAGAAATCCCGGTATAACCTAGCAAATATTGCATACTAAATAATGAAAAAGTCTTTAATAAAATAATTATACTACGCTTAGGGAAAAAGTTGTTTTGTATTCTATATAAAAATTAAAAGTAATGCGTTATCCCAGAATTTTCATATAATATATAAATTTGATTTTAATTATTTGTAAATAAAAAATGCGTCTATTTATAATAGAATAGAATAACGGACTATTATAAAAATAATATACAATTCGATACAGAGATATATTAACATCTTTTTAATTAGTTGATACTCATATAAATATATTATTTTTTTTAGCTTCACGCTGTATCCCGCATATAGCAGGGTAGGCAGAGGGAACCTGAGAATCTAGTGTTAAGACACTCCGTTCTCTTACAACAATTCCGTTCCCCACTTTCCGCGAAATTGAGGCATATAAATATTAATAATAAAATATTAGATAAAATATATATCTAAATCATATACGTATTATATATTTACCAACAAAAATAGTTTATGTTCATGAAATTATTGAATAAATTCGTTCAACCATTTTTGTATGTTGATGTATAGATTTTCAGATTTATAATATTATTTAATAGGATTTATATTCCAGTAAAGTCAAATATCTTATCCATTGATATTTAATATAAGGAAAGGGGGAAACTTATTGGGATAATAAACAGCTCTATTTGGATGTTCTTAGTGGCAGTAAGATAATCTGGTGTAGCGAATACGAAACAAAAGGGATAATAGAAAAAGGCCCGCAATGAAAAACAATAGAAGATTTTATGAGCTAAAACCCGACCACTTGGTGGTGGGGATCATTAGTCAATTTTTGCAACCCTGTTAAAATACTCAATCATTACAAATTCAGCAGTTGTCTTCAACAGTATTTAGTTAGCACCAGTTGGAATCTTAGAAATAAGTAAAGTGTACTGTGCTTAAAATACATATTTAAACTCTAAGTAAGTTGTGTGAACTATAGTTGTTTATTTGTAAATGCAATTCATATTACTTACCGTAAAGACTGTTATTTAATTCTTGTTTATGTTTTGAAAATGTAATTAAAATTATTTTTTCTTATTTAGTTTCAAAATGACTACATATTTACCACTAATGAAATCAGAGCTGGAGGCTGTGCAAACTCTCTTAAGTCTACAAGGGGGCAGTCGAAAATATACCCCTTGTGAGAGTAAGTTTTTTCATTTTGTTATTTACTTTATATAAAAGTTATATATATTTTTACATTTCATAGTGGTAATAGTTACTACTATAATATTTTAGTAATTAAACTAACATCTTCGTTTATTTCCAGCTGAAGTGGCTAGCCCAACTACATCCAATATGAAATTTGGTACGATATACAGTTCTCAGGTGCGATGAATTTTAATATTGTTATTGTTTATTTATTACGTTTTTATTTTTAAATAAAACCATTTTGTCCATACGCTGATTTTTATTTCTTTATAGGTAACAAATGTTATACATACAAACATATCAAAAAAGAAAATATTCTTATCAAAATGGAATGATACTGTCGGTGAAAATGATGTTGTAGCTACAAAAGTAACAACGTCCGATGTGGAAACTCAGACTGATCTAGAAGAAAATTCCGAAATAGCAATAATAATTGCAAACGATGAACGAATAAAACAACTTACTGATGAGAATACATATCTAAGAAATGAATTAAAAAAATATGAAGAATCTAGTTCAATTATGGAATCTAGTACCGAACGATTAAGTGTTTCTCAAAGTATATTATCTGAAACATCGCTCTCAAGAAAAACACGCAGGAATGTTTTATTCAATTACAAAGCCTTAGTGAGTATACTGTCAAATAAATATGTATTTTTTCTTTTTTTTTTAACTTCATGCTGTATCCCGCATATAGCAATATATATCTATAATTTGATATTGCTTTATGATTTTTAATTTTAATATTTTTTACTTCTTTTAGAACGATGATTTAGATACAACAGATAGTGAAGAACATAAGTATTCTGGTGGCAATACTCCAAAAAAGTTTAAAAGCTACACACATACAAATTCTGATACGGTAAGTGTTGTTATTGTATAAAAAATAACATTTTGTTTGCACGCTTGCCCGAAAAATATATTCTATGTAATATTTATACTATGTTCTTCAGATTAAACTTGGAGAGGGTAATGCGACTGTTCCGGCTCGACTCTTTAAGCATATAGATTGGGGATGTCATTCAAATGCTACTCGAAAGCTGTTAACAGCCGTGTTTTCTCGACAGTAAGAAACTTTAGAATTTATTTTAGAATACTACATATTTAAATTGTTTTTAGATATTGTAATAAACAAAAATTTTTTTTTAGAGTTTTAGCAACGCATTCGTTAACTGGAAAGCGTTCGCCGGCTTTCCCAAATAAGCCCGCGAAAAGAAAATTAAATGCCGCATTAGTAAATGACATAGTTCAAACAGTCGTTGAAAAATGTCGTGTACCTGAGAATTTAGTGAGGTAAAAAGATTTTTTTTTCCATTATATATAATAATTTTAACTTAATGGATATTTTTTAACTTTTTTTTTTTTTTCAGAACAAGCATTACTACGAAATGTGCTGATGAAAGTAAAATGTTAAGATCACGTCAGCTAAAAAAGAAGATATCTAAAGAAAATACTCCACCATCAGATGACTCGGATGAATCTTATCTGTTTGGTTGATTTTTTATTATGATCTCCACATATTTAAAGGCATGAAAATTATATCATACATTTTTAAGGTACGAAATTTTTAACTAACTAATTTTTTAACATAAAAATTTCAAAAATTAAATAAAATTATATATTTTAAATTAATTTAAATATGTATTTTAATTAAATATGCAATTTCAGGCAGTGTGCAATTGACGACTGGTGTATAGGCTAAGTAATAAAAAGCCATGAACAGTGCAATTATTTATAAGTCTAGTAATAAGTTTAGTTGTAGTTATTAATTCTATTTTTATGGCATGATTACTCTAGAACATTATTTTTTTTTTATTTTTAATTAAATATTACAAAATACAATATTTATGTTTTATTTCTTGTATACTAGATACATAGATACCTAAAAATAACACATCTGCGTAATTTTTATTTTATAATGAATATACCTACCTATTATTTGAATCGTGGCCTTGTAAAAGATTTTAATAATGAATATTAATAAAATTATTTCGAACACAAGGTATCGGCATTGTAAATGATGTATATTTTTTATTTTTAACTTTGTTCACGCGGAAAGAGGAGAACGGAGTTACATAATATTAATATTGATTTAAAAACGTAAATTTAAAACACTATAGTGCGTTGAAGTCTTTTGCTCATAAAAAAACTTTGATAACTAATGAATGAATTGCTCGCAGTATGACGCTTATTAGGCTCAGTTTTCTTTATGAACACATCCGTAAGAATAATATACTTCATAATGTCGTCAGTACTTGTTTAACATCATAAATACATATTTAATTTTATTTTTTTTTTAACTTAACTTTATAGTTCACCAAATTATCAACAAACATAAAATAATAGAAACGTTATATATAGATGCAAATATTGTTTTAAATATATGATATATACACATAAAAAATATACTTGTATTGTGTGTTTCCTTAAGATCCATGCTAGGGGACAGAAGCCCATTCGCTATTGTCATTCACGTACCTGAGTAATGCAAAGACAGATTTACCGTTCATTTCGATTTTGTTCTTCGCCGCGTTTGGAAGATTGTTATAATATTTTAGAGGATTTAAAAATGGATCCAAATTTATGGCTTCTTGTTGAGTGGATGGATAATTTTGAGCAGAATATATTTTCTAATTACGCTATTGTGAATTCTGACTGTTTAATGCGACATGACGGTGATTTACATACGGGAAAAGTGGTTTTTCTCCGCGACAAACATAACAACCCGCGTAAAGCTCAAGTTCTGCGATTATCAGGTAAGTTAAAAGCGATAAACATAACAAATATATAATAATTACATTAGATATTCTTTTACTAGATAATTGTAATACGTTGCATGTGCATGTGTCTTTTTAATTGAGGGGTATTTTTTATATGAATATACGAAGAAGGGAAGTTGTGAATAGCAGTTTACTAACGTTTTATGAATTATAAATTTTATATGTAATTTAAAGGTTTGAGTGACTATTAAGACTAGGTACTCCTACTACTTCTATAATCACTACAGGTACTTATTTCTAAGGAGAGTAACAATATTCTGCTTTTAGGCAAGAAAAAAGTTATCTACAAAAACGAAATGCATATGTAATATTGTAATGATTGAAATAAATTTCACGAGTACTTTTTTTTTCAAACATGATATATTTGTTGTTCGTAAATTATTATTTGCAGATAATAAGCGGTATGTAAAAGAATTAAAAGTAATGCTTGAGAGGCAAGACAACCAAGTAAAGAATGTTTTATCCTTATGTATGAATACGATAAAGGAGATGAAGACAGGACCAATGGTAGAATATTTTTTTTGTCAATTATGTTTTTTTTTTAGTTTTATTTATTAAAAGTAGTTAATAGTAAAGTGGGGAACGGAGTGCCTTAACACTAGGTTCCCTCTGCCTACTCTGCTATATGCGGGATACAGCGTGAAGCTATGTATATATGTAAGTAGTTATGAATATGAAAGTACAGCTGATTTTGGTAAACATATACGAAAATAAAGTGTTATTATAATAATGTAATAAGAAAAAAATATGTAAAAATAATTTGCACAATAAAACAATATCTACCCGCTACGCCCAATTGATATTATATTTTATACGTATGCATACTTAGTAACAATATCCCGCATATAGCAGGGTAGGCAAAGGGTTCGTTCCCCACTTATAACAACTTATAGTAACAATTTTTTTTTTAACTTCACGCTGTATCCCGCAAATAGCAGGGTAGGCAGAGGGAACCAGAGAACCTAGTGTTAAGACACTCCATACAATATATACTACTATATACTTTTGACATTTTGTGGATCCCATTATTTTTATTTTGTTAAGTTAAATAATTTTTTTTTTTTTTTATTGATAACGGACGGCAAACGAGCAGAAGGACCACCTGATGGTAGGTGGTTACCTTCGCCCATAGACATCTACAACACCAGAGATGTTGTAGATGCGTTGCCAACCTAGAGGATACTGATGAAAGGGGGGACAATGTAGTAGTCCACTATCAGAACCGCCACATTTTGGGGAAAGGATGGGTGGGAAAGGGGAAAATCTGGCTTACATGCCATCGAACCGGAACACATCATTAGATATTTGGCGGTTCGTCTTTGACATGATAGTGGTCGCGAGCCAGTCGGAGGACGAACCTCCTACCACCTAACAAAATTAATTATATAAGGAACATAACTATACCTATTGTCTTCATAAATTTATTTACTTCGTAAAAACAACCTTATTATTTACATGAGTACGTAATACTTAAAGGACAACATTTTAATCATTCCATCATAATAAAATAAAATAATATAAGAATTCAAAATGTTTAATGTTTATTTTTTTCAGTTCTTTGGTGCAAATCAGCAAATGGCGTTCCCGAGTGGTTCGAATATGTCGCATGTCCGGAATGATTCTGACTCTAGTGATAGTAATATTGAACCAGAAGTAAGAGGACATAGTTTGCTATAGTTTTTTTCCATATAAATATTCCCCTAGTACAGTTTTTTGACCGAAGTTATCGTGTTGGACTGCAAATGATTCTAATGTGCCAACACGGCACGAGTACCAAGTTAAAATTATATATATTTTTTTATGTTGTCAAGTACTGTTTATAACAAGCTCACTTTGAAATATATATAAAATAAACTTAAAAAAAAGAACAGTAACAATAGTTCTTAGAAGAACTATTTTAGGATACATTACAGTTATTGATCATCTTTTGTTAGTTTATGATGTACTCGTAGGTAATACAAAATTAACATCAACAATCATTATTAATAAAAGTAATATTTTATTAATTGTATTTATTTATTTATTTATTTATTTATTTATTTATTAGGAAGACAAACAGTGTATCAATACAGAAAACAAAAAACAAAAATAAAATTGTACATACACCAATCAAGTCTCCACAGAATTACAAAACAAAACCAAGTGGACATGCAAAAAATGCAAAAAATTAAAAATTGAAATTACAACAAATACAGAATTTTTTTTAGATAGAATTAAAAAAAAACAATTATTAAATAATAATAATAAATAGAATCATAGTTATTAAATATCAATACAATTACAATTAATCGCAGCTTTGAATTCATTGAAAGTAAGATTATTTATGTCAATGTTATTAAAAATATCATTATGACGCTTACAAGAACGATATAAAAAGTTATTGCGAGCATATTTAGTTCTAGCTTTAGGTAAATAAAATGTATTGTGTTTAAATTACAGATCAGCCATGATCTTAATCTTACGAGATCTACTATCAGATACGATCATCCAATGCGGCGCAACGAACTGAAACTCGATGAGCGATTGAATAAAATACTGAAAGAGAAATCCTTATTTTCTAAGTGTGGACCTCCACTCAGCAGCACGCCATTGCCAGATAGAATGTTTGGAAAAGTAAGAACTATGTGCGACAAAGCCACCCAAACGGATGTGACTCCGCCCAATCAGTTAGAGAAAATTGAACAAATCAATTTTGTTCTTAGAAAGTTGTATAGTCAATTTGTAGCTTTAGTCTCTGAAAAAGAAGAAACGCAGAATCGTGCTCTCACGGAAAGAAACTCGTATAGACATGAAATATCCGATTACATTGAACCTCAAGTTCAAAGTATTGAAGATGATAGGAGACCAAGTGGGATAAAAATAAGGAGAGTGTCAGCTCAGACTACTAATAATGTAATGCCGGCGGATAATAGTGATTTGGTTTGTATTTTCTAATTGTAGTACTTTAAAAAAAAATAATATCATAGATATTATAATTTTTTTTCTTCCAAACAAGTCTAACTGTACAATATGATCTAAAGATGGCATTTAAGGCAATTATTATAGAATAATTTGTAATAATACGTAAGTAATTAAGAGTTATATTCAAGGTATCGATTGGAAGTGGCAACGTTACCATTCCAGCAAGAATTTTAGAAGACATTGACTGGTCTTCTCATACGACAGCAACAAGACAATTGTTACAAGCTGTTTTTCCAAGGAGGTATGTGTGAAAAATATTTTTTATGGAATATCAAGCTTCATATTATAACAAAAACTCATCTTACTGTAGAAACGATGGTTGGATCTTATTTTCTTAGACAGAGAAGGGCACTCCTTTCTCTGTCTAAATTTGAGACATTTCGTGTTAAGTGGCAGAACTGAATGCCATGCTTATTATTTCCAGAAGGAGAAAATAAAACCCTTTTTAAAAGTTTGACACTAGATTGAAGATTCTCTCTGCTTATTCTAGGTATGTGGCAAAAAGCGTGATGCCAAAAAATTTAATGAAGAAATACATTAATACTTTTATTTTAAATATAAATATTTATATATATAATATATTTTTAATACAAAGCTCTTAGAAAAAAATTATTTGATTTTACAAATTCTAGGGTCTTGGCTACTCATTCATTAACTGGTAAACAATCGCCAGCTTTTGTAAACAAACCGCCAAAGAAACAACTGGACCCGAAACTGGTAGAAGATATTATTGATACTGTATCCGAGAGATGTGGCGTCCCACAACGAATTGTGAGGTATTGTTATAAATATTATATATGATAAACAACTTATAATGGTCTTGATCGTTGTGTAGTGGACAGCACTTGACGCTTTTTCGCTGTTATACCTCTCGCGCCTACCTCTACCGCGTACAAATTAACTCTAAACCTATTCCTGGTTAGTTCGTTGGTTAGATCGTAGTACTTGTTCACCTTGAAATGGCGATCTTTAGGAATGTTTGTTTCCCACGGAACTGTAAGTTCTATCAGGACTACACGTTTTACTCTTCTAAGTCGAAGTCCTCAGGGATTTTGTACTGTACTCTTGATTATTTAATATTAAACCGTAAATAAAAAAAAAATACATAAAAATAGCTTTACTTATTTCGCACAATGTAACCAACACAATAAATAACCCATTTGTTACTTACATTAAGAATATTTATTAATTTACAGATCCTCAATAACAACTAAATGTACTGACGAAGCTAAATTATATCGTAATCGTCAGCGTTTCAAGAAAATGCGCGAAGAACAAAATCAAGAAAACGTGCCTCCATCTTCAGCGTCATCCGAATCTACTAATCATGGAGAAGAAAATTAAATATATACAATGTTTATGTATTTCATTACATAAGTTATACACGTAGTCTTATATATCAATAGTCAATAGAAAATATACATAACTAGACGTAATTATTATTATTGCTAATACAAAGTAACAGACAAATACAACACTCGGTTACGTAATTCTTGTATTGACTGCTGATAATTGAAGAATATTTGTAATATTTCAATTTTATAATAAAAAATGTAATGAATACTCTTATATGGTACGTGCGAGTATCTGACATGTAATTTTAATAAAATCATCTAAAGATTATTTTTTTTATTCCTTTTTTACCCATCGATTCTCCTTTGTGCCGTGTATACTACGGTCCTTGGTCTTTGTGGGGGATTTGTGCTCATCTAGCGCATTCTAGAATGGATCGCTCCGAATTAGGTCACAGTAAGATATAATATATCATTACACGTTTGTATTATGTCATATTTATTTCCTGTAATAAACCTTTCTGAAATATATATTTTTTTTGCCCAAAATAGATAAGATTTTCTAAATTTTGCAAGGGGTCCCTCCCACTCATTTCTTCAAAAGATAAATAAATTGACTAAACTTAGAGATATGACCTGATGTTCGACCTTACGATGTTCCTAGAAATAATAAATGAAGAAATAAAAATTAATATTATTATTATACATGAAGGCAAAACTTTGGATATTTTGAGAAATGCAGGCAATTGAATTTTGACGTAAATTGTACCTAAAGTTTACGTGGAGGAAAATGTTATATTGCATTTTATAAATACGTTAAACAAAAAAAAAACAAATAATGGACATTCAACCATCTGTTTGTCATACATTTTTGTATTTTAGATGTCAACAGGACATAATTAATATTCGCCATTTCGAAAAATATTTACAGCATGCTACACTGATTATAATTGTCAATTGTCATTGGCAAGTTCAAACTTGACAAGCAGTGTCTTACTGAGTTCTGAGTACTGTGTTCGCTGTCAGCGCTCAGCAGACTGTAAATTTCATTAATAAATGTCATGAAAGCATTTTCTAACCTAGAAAAATAATATTACAAAGTTATATGTTAAAAAAAGTTTTATTTTGAAATCTTATTTAATTGACAATGGAAGATTACGATGATAGTGAGTTTGTGGCATCTGAACATGATCGATTAGTCAGTGCAATAACAAAATTAGACAAAACACAACACATAACAGATCCTACCAGGAATGAACCTACAAATCAAAATTCAGAATTTAACTTGATTAAATGGTCAAACAAATTAAAACTTGACAATGTAATCAAAGTATTGGAAGATACAGCAAAGAACGTTAAAATTGGTAAAAAACTTAAAAAATCTCAAGATGCAAAAAAAGTTCTTCCTAAACCATTGGAAAAGCCTCAAGCTGAACGCATTAAAAGGGCTACAGGTTATGAACAGACTAAGAAAAAAGTGGGAAGATGGGATGCAGTAGTTGCCCGAAATCGCACTGTTGATTTTGTCTCATTTCCTATAAAAACTATGTCTAGTAAATTGCAGCCCACTGATGATTTTTTATCCAAATTAAAGCTTAAATCACCTTTAGAAAAAGAATTAGAAGAAATTGATCCTCAACCAGAAGTTGAGGAACAGGAAGAAGATGAACAGATATATCCAATGAGTTACGAAGAAATGTTAGAACACAGACAGAATTTGGCAAGATTTCGAGCACAGCAATCGTATAAGGCAGCAAAAGCTAAAAGACAAAGCAAAATAAAAAGCAAAAAATATCACAGGTAACGGAAGGCAAATGTTTTATTCTTTATTATTTCCATAAAAAAATTTTATATTTATAATTTTATCCATATTACATTTATACTAAGTAACATTATTGTGCCTATGTTTCTTACTAAATATATTACTAATTTGGGTACAACTAAGCCCTAAATGAAAAATAGCAGCAATGAAAATTATATAAATATAATCATTGCCCCAATTGGAAATTGAACATACAACTAATCACTTCTACAGATAATGTTGTTAATGCTTACAAATGCACTATAATAGCCTTATACAAAGCTTATAAATATTTTTAAGAGGTGTTAAATATTAAATTTATATATATATTTTTTTTAGAATACTCAAAAAGGAAAAACTTAAACAGCAACTAAAAGAATTTGAAGAATTACAGAGTAAAGATCCAGAGCAAGCACTTAAAAAATTAGAAGAGCTTGAAAAAGCTCGTGCTTTAGAAAGACATACACTCAGACATAAAAATACAGGAAAATGGGCTAAAAGTAAATTAGTCAGGGCCAAATATGATAAAGAGGTGTGTGTTTTATTTATAATAAAACTAACAAAATACAAAAAAAAAATACAAAATAAAAAAAGGTTTATAATATATATTCTTACTATACTATATAAATTATTATTCATTAGTGTTTCAAATTTGTTAATATTTATTTAGCTAAATTTCTTTTTCAAACTTTTGTTTTAGGTAAGACAAGAATTGGCAGAACAACTATCTGTAAGTAAGGGCTTAACTCAAAAAATTCAAAATGTGGAAAGTTCAGATGATGAAGCTAATGATGAGAATATACCCGATATTACATTAGACCAAGATCCAATGAATCCTTGGATGATGAAAAGATCTGACAAAACAAATATTGACACAGAATTTGACTTTGGATACAAAAAATATTTGAAAGACAAAATGTATAAGCGCAAAGAAAACACAGATTCTGAATCTGATGAGGAAAGTGAAGAAATAAATAAAGAAATACCCATTTCTTTGGCAAACTTGAGAGAAAGTGTTAAGAAACTAAGTAACACTGATAGTCATGAATCTGTAGCAAAAGTAAAATCAGTCAATAGTGATAAGAATAGAAAAGAAAATAGAGAAGAAGAACTTCAGAAAGAAAGGCCTGCTCAAGTGAAAACAAAAAAGAAAAACAAACCTGTTGCTACTTCAGACTGGGTAGTTGAATCAATTGAATCAAGTCAGTCATTGATCAAAAGTGATGTGACTAAATCTGTTGATTTAGCATTTGATAATTTTGAAAGTAAAGTTGCTGGAAAAGTAGAAAAGAAAATAGAAATGTTGAAAAAACAAATATCGGAATTGGAAACTCATCCAAAAGGGAAAAAACTTAAAAAGGAAAAGAAAAACAATGATATAGATAATGTAGAATACTTAACATTTAAAAATAAAAATATTAAACCCATTATTGATGAAGAATTAATAGAAACACATAATAAAGAAATAGTTAATGATAAAGCACCAATGTCTAATTTAAATTACATGATAAATGATATTCCACCTGAGAACAACAGTAATATGAATATTGATCCAAGCAGGTTTATTGAAGTTAAGCCAAAATATTTAAATACTGCTGTATCTAAGGAGGAAAATGGCATAGATGATTTGGATGATGAAGAGCAAGTTGTTCCAAAAGTTGATATTGAAGAAGTATTTGAGGAAGACGATGTTGTTGACAGTTTTAGACAAGAAAAAGAAGATGAAATTAATAAAGATATTCCAAAGGACTTAGACTTGACTTTACCTGGCTGGGGTAGCTGGGGTGGTAAAGGAGTAAAACCTACAAAACGTAAAAAGAATAGATTCATAACAAATGTTCCACCAAAAATGCCTAGACGTGATGAAAATAAAGGAGATATCATCATAAATGAAACAAAAAATCCCAAACTAAGTGTTCATAAGGTGTCCGATGTACCCTTCCCATTTACCAGTGTTAAGGAATATGAAGCCAGTATAAGAACTCCATTAGGTAATACTTTTATTCCAGAAACTGCACATAAAAAGCTCATTCGACCTAGTGTAATAACTAAAGCTGGTACTATTATAGATCCAATGGATGAAGATGAAATATTAGTGAAAAGAAATCTTACATTTAAAAATGAGTCTGTCATTAAACTGTTGGCTAAGAAATAAAATAAATGTTGCATTTAATTATTTTATTATCCTTAAAATTATACACCCACACGGATTGGCGGAGAAACTAAAATTACTCCATCTCCTCTGACAAATAACATTGGAATATTTCTTTTTGTAGTCCGGTATACTTCTTCATATGTTTCTTCATCTATTTCTACTGTTGTGATGGTCTCTTCAGCATCTCCCAAAACCATATTTAAATGTTGATCATATGCCTAAAATAAAAAACTGCTGTTATTGTGCACAAGTGCCTATATAGCTAGTGTAATAAAAATATGACCAATAGACTAAGTGACTAGGGTTTATTATTAGAGTTATTTTGAGGTTTAAATGATTTTTGAAATTAATACAAATACTTGTCAAAAATCATTCCCTTTCCCTGCTTATTAGTGCATTACGTTCTAGATTGTTGTATCAATATGACTGTTAAGTTAATAAATTATTATAGAACGTAAATAAATTGATACATTTATATGAAATACAAAATTGAATAGGTAACATTTACATGAAGTTTTCCGCGAAGTTCACGTTCGTTACGCATTTTAACGTATATTCTTTCATCAAGGCTCAGTCTAATTAAGTCAAGAGGTTCTTTTACTGTCATTACAGCTACCTGTAACAAACATATTAAAATTAATATACATATTTCTGTTTTTCATATTTTTTTAAGAATTATGGAAGATAATATACTTACATTATCGCCATCATCCGCCATTATAAGGTCTGCTATGCTAACTTTATATAAACTAAGTTACAAAAACAGAAAATTTCTACATTGAATTAAAATAATTCAGTTTATTTTCAATTTAAGGTTATATTAGTATTGCTTACAATTTTGTCAATAGAAATGACAAGCATTATTCACAGATTAAAATACTTCCATGTTCCAAACCAAAAAAATATATATATATATAGGCATAGAAAATAGTGCAACAAAATATTTTTTAATTGGATGAAATTATATACTCATACCTCATAGAGATCATAGAATGTTGCTAAGTATTTTTCAAGGAGATATTTGTAAAATTTTGAATTTATCAAATAAAACAAAAGATATTATTTACAGTATTTACTTTGTAAAGGAAGAAGAAGAAGGAAGAAGTCTGGTAGTGCGAGCAATATTCTATAGCGAATGAATCTCATAAAACTAAATTTGCAACTTTACATTTACTATACCAATTAAGTCTTCAACCCAAAACAATAGCATCATTCAGTGATTAGTCTATATTGGTTCTAATGGACACTTTGCAAAGCATTTTTTTATTTCTATATTCCTTTTATTATCTGTAATGTAATTTTGTCTATGAATCTGACATGAAATGTGTTTTTATAAACTTCGAAATAAACTGGATGGAGTCGATTTGTGTGTTATTTTATAATTGTTTAGGGTTAAAATTTTGATATTTATAGTGTATATCTTAGTAATATGAAACCTAAAGTGTGATAGCCATTAGTTTATTTCATCTTAATTTTGTTTAATTGTCACTTGTGTAATAATGGTTAGGAGTGGGTGAGTTTCATGTTGAAGCGAGCATATTTGACTTTATATTTTATTTATTAGAATGAATGCATATGACATGGTATTATTTTATACAGGCGTGACAGAGATCGAGATCGTCGACGTTCACACAGCCGGTCTGTGACTCCAGAGCGAAAGCGTCGGCGGTCCCGGTCACGAAGCAGAGATCGCAGTTCGAAGTCTTCAAAGAGAAAGCGTAGTCGTAGTAGAGACAGAGAATCTAAACGAGATCGTAGTAGGGATCGTGATAGGGATCGCAAAAGGTGAGAAAAATAATTTTCATTTTAGCATGTTCTTAAAATGAAGTACATGTAATATTTACATAATTTTACTAATCTTAATGTAAGAAATAATATTTCGTTTTATTGTAGTGATAAAAGGGATGATAAGAGAAATGGTTCCAGTAAGTCTAGAAAGAAATCTCCTGATAGGGATAAGGACAGGGACAGATCTAAATCTAAGGACAAGGCAATTAAGTCGGAATCGGGGGAATACAATCCTGGAACTGTTGACAAGGTAAGGTGTTCGACAAAGTATGACCGTTTTATAATTTAAGAGGTAATGGTAAATGATAACTCTATATGATTTAATATAAACATGGGTTTGGTATTTTAATACTTTCATGCACTAACCTTTTCTCAATATATAAAAAAAAAAATTATATTCTAATTATTTTTTATTTAGGAAGAAGAGCAAAGTCGCTTGGAAGCTGAAATGCAGAAACGGCGCGATCGCATAGAAAGGTGGAGAGCTGAGAGAAAACGCAAGGAATTGGAATCTGCCAAAAAGGAAGTGCAAAAAGGGAGTATTGTCACTAACATTCAAGTTCCGACAGCAAAGAAATGGTCTTTAGAAGATGACTCTGGTGATGAAGGTATGCTTACATAAATATAAAAAATAAAGAGTATGACTCATGTTATAATTAAGTGTATTAAATCATTAATAAATAGGTAAATAATAAGCAGTAGAGTTACTTGATTACTTATAATGATTTATAACAATAACATAAGATGTAAAATGGAGTTTGTCTTCATTCTGAAATATGAGTATAGTTTTAACTTTGTTTGTTGGAAAGTATTTTTGAGTCAAATGTATTATTTTTAAGGTGAGGATGGTGGTGAATCTAAAGAAAAACAGCCTGTTGAGGAGAAAAAAGTAGAAGAAGATGAAATAGATCCTCTTGATGCATATATGCAAGAAGTGCAACAAGTAAGATATATGTTTTATCTTTTTAATATTATTATAACAATTTCAAAATTTCTTCAGTATATCTAATTTTCATATTTAAAAAAAAAAATAAAAAAAAAAATTATAGAACAAGTTTCTGAGTTTTGTAAATTTCAAATTGCTTATCATTTTTGGCACTGATTGTCTTAAAAATATGTTATATAACTCCTAATCAATAATATTATGCCTAATTCATAGGAAGTTCGTAAGGTGAATCAAATGGACCAATCTAGAGGTATAATAAGCGTACCAACTGCTGGAGGAACAGGTGTCATGATTTTAACTGGAACTGCCAAGAAAAAGGTCACTGAACAGAAAAATAAAGGTATTGTTAAACAAACTGAAGACATGAAGTTGATATGTTGCAAAATTCTAATTTTAAAATCATTGAATTGTTTTGTTTCCATAAATATTGTTACATTAGGAATGGAATCAAGTTATTTTAAGGTATTTTTTGTACCTTATGACAGAAAAAAAACTTAATATAACTACTTTTTCTCAATGGTCACACAAACACAATAAAAAAACATAATATGAATGTCTTTACAAAAAAATACTTTTATTTGTTAAAACAAGGTGAATCTGAGATTTTAATTAGTTTACGTAGACTTTAACACGTCAAACACCATGGGGGTCACCGGTGACCTCACCCTTCCTCTACCATAAATATATTTTCTGTATTTCTGAGATCATGGGGTGCACCGGTGACCTCAGCTATGTATGTGACTGTAACTATGTAACCCATGTATAGAATTGAATAAAACTTATTTTCTATATGTATCGTAACATAATGAACAAATTACGGCCAAAAGTATTTTTATGATTTTTATTTTTTTCTATCGGCGCTTAACGTATTAAATCTTAACGTATGTTCAACTACCTACATCTTTTAAGAGCCAAAGTAAAGAAAAAGTACATAATGTTGCAAATTTCTGTTTCAGTATGTAGTTTGAACAATAACAAATACTTGCATATATCGCCTGTCGTGGCGCAGAGGCACTGCGACTGTAAACGCGACAGGTTGTGGGTTCGATTCCCGCTCCAGGAAATGTAAAATACTCAACACACAATGCCTCAATTCGGCGGAAAGTGGGGAACAGAATTGTTGAAAGAGAATGGAGTGTCTTAACACTAGGTTCTCTGGTTCCCTCTGCCTACTGTGTTATATGCGTGTTACAGTGTGAAGTTAAAAAAAAAAACTTGCATGTATGATACTAAAAATAAGATGTCTATAAGAGATCATCATTTATGAATATTAGTGGTATAATTAGGTTTGTTTACCTACTTGTAATGTCCTTAGTGTGGACTGATTGAATAAAATTTCAATTTATGTGAAATCCATAGAATTTTAGCTATTCAAATAATATTTTTAATTTTAGCTAAATAAATAGGAAAAAGATTTTTTTTGAGGTCCTAACCCCAAAAAAGTGGCCTACCACTTTTTATATGTCATATTGTAAGAGTATGATACACAAAAGTTGACAATAAAATATATATATATTTTATATAGCTTCACGCTTCTTCATTTTAGCTTTTTTATATATATATATTTTATATAGCTTCACGCTGTACTCTCCACATAGCAGAGTAGGCAGAGAGAACTAGAGAACCTAGTGTTGAGACACTCTGTTCCCTTAAAACATTTCTGTTCCCCACTTTCCGTCGATATTGTCGCATTGCCTGCTGAGTGGCGGAACTCCGCGTTTTGCTTTGTTACCAGAGGGAGAAAATAAAAATACTGAATATTATTTTATATTTTTATTTGGAATCGAACCCACAACATTTCGCGTTTGCGTTTGAAGCCTGCCATGGTGCCGAGGCACAAGTTGGCAACTGTATCAATATGATATAAGTTTTGTAAGGATTAATGTTAGAAGAATGAAGTTATTATTTTTGAAAAAGAAATAGTTTTGTATTATGCATATATTACTTTTTATAGGTGAACTTATTGAACAGAACCAAGATGGTCTAGAATATTCATCTGAGGAAGAAACTGAAGATATTAAAGATGCTGCCGCCAATCTGGCGTCAAAGCAAAGAAAAGAATTAGCCAAAGTGGACCACGCTAGCTTAGATTATATGAGTTTTAGAAAAGCTTTTTATACCGAGGTGAGTTTTATATAAAGTTCAATTTTTTTCTGAAAAAAGTTAGTACTCCAAAAACAAAGGAAGATAATGGTATAGATAAATATATATACCAGGTGAGAGTAGGTCAATAAGTCCTATATTTTTTTTAAATGTTAATAGTTAACATCAGAATTACTTTATTTGTAGTGTGAATATATAACTCAACATAAAATTAAAAAACATAATAGAACAATTTTAAACAAATTAAACAAATTTAGGTAAAAAAGTATTTAAATAACATGAAAACAGAATCTATGTATACAAAATATATAAAAAACTAAAACTTAACAATGCCTGACAAGTATGCATTTTCGACTTATCAACTTATTCACGCCAGATACGGATATTACGTTTATATATATATGTATTTATATAGTATAATATTACATGAAAAATTTGTAGGTAAGTGAATTAGCAAGAATGACGCCAGAAGAGGTGGAAGCTTATAGGACCGAGTTAGAAGGTATAAGGGTTAAAGGAAAAGGATGTCCTAAACCAATAAAATCGTGGGCACATTGCGGTATTAGCAAGAAGGAGTTGGATATTTTAAAGAAATTAGGTTTTGAGAAGCCTACGCCAATTCAAGCTCAGGCCATACCAGCTATTATGTCTGGAAGGTAATATAAATGTTTTTTTTATTTTTAACATATCTTATTCTTAGTTATACGTTAATAGTACCATAATGGTAATATTATAGGAGAACTTGCTGATCTTGCTTTTTCTGTAGATAAGCTTTAGCTTATAAAAGAAAACTAAACATGCGAGATAAAAAAAGTGGGAGAGGCATAGAGAACTTAATCTGAAGTCACTCTATCTCAGCTTTCTGCCTGGATTCGAATCTTCTGTTCTTGGTGATTAATTCAATGCTGCGTTTTGTTTTACCAGAGTGGAGAAATAATATATAAAAATAATTTAAATATAATCATTTCTCTGAGTAAAAATCGAACTCACAACAGATGCGTTTACAGTTGGACACTCCCCTACGCCACGATGGCCTAAAAGCTTCCATTTTTCACCAAATCATAATGATTTTTTTAAACATTATTTTAAGTACATAATAAAAAATAATAACATACATATAGAAATATACCTTTTTTTTATAATTTCAGAGATTTAATAGGAATTGCGAAAACTGGTTCGGGTAAGACATTGGCCTTCATTCTTCCAATGTTCCGTCATGTTTTGGACCAACCTCCACTAGAGGATACAGATGGACCAATATCTCTAATAATGACTCCCACTAGAGAACTTTGCATGCAAATAGGAAAAGATATAAAAAAATTTGCTAAATCGTTAGGACTAAGAGTAGTGTGTGTTTATGGTGGTACTGGGATTTCTGAACAGGTATTTTTTTTTTTGATATGCTTTTAATTAGCTTTAACTATATCTATTAGTCTACCTATGTAAGATATTTTTGCAAAACTGTTTTGACTTCCTTTTTATTTGATTGAAAATTTCTCACTTGACTTCAGATATGTTGACAATACAATATCTTTATTGAAGTGCGATTTTTTGTTTTAAATTATTAATATTATGTTGCGTGCTGAGCGGCGGAACTCAACGCTGCGCTTTGCCTTATTACCGAACCCAGAAAATCAAAATACTAACAGTTCCTGGAGTGGGAATCGAACCCACAACCTGTCGCGTATACAGTCGCACGCTTGTGCCTCTGCGCCACGACAGGCGTTGCAGAGAATGCTCCAGTTCGGCGGAAAGTGGGGAACGGAATTGTTGTACGAGAACGGAGTGTCTTAACACTAGGTTCTCAGGTTTCCTCTCCCTACCCTGCTATATGCGGGATACAGCGTGAAGTTAAAAAAAATAATATTATGTTTAAAAAAATATTTACTGTAAACTCCGATGAGTTGAAATAAAAATTATATCTATTGAAATTTTAATAAAATAAATATTACACACACGGTCGTGTGCATATATCAAATATATTTATGTATAAAGTGACATGCATTTATCATACATTTTAAGCACGCATATGCATGAAGTAGCATACACGTTGCTAAGGCAACGCGTATGTCCTAGAATACTACTAATTTTTAAGTATTATAACAGATAGCAGAACTAAAGCGTGGTGCAGAAATGATAGTGTGTACTCCAGGCCGCATGATAGACATGTTGGCGGCCAACTCGGGTCGAGTGACCAACTTGCGACGTGTTACATACATAGTGCTGGATGAAGCTGATCGCATGTTCGATATGGGTTTTGAGCCACAGGTTAGTGTACTTAAATTAGATTTAAGTTTTACCAAAATGTCAAATGAAATGTTTTTAATTTTTGTCTTACATATATGTTAAATATGGACAATTTTAGAAGACTATATAAATTGACTGTAATTTTATTTGGTAAAGCAAATATTAGGTATCTTCTGGAGCTTATTACAATCCACAATGAGGTATAAATACATAAGAAATTGTGAGGTATAATCGTTTTTTCGAAAGGTTAATAGTTCCTAATATATATTTAATACATAGTCAACATAGATAAATATTTTCAACAAAATCATAACAAATATAGTAAATCAAAATTACTTATTAATAATAAACATATCTTAAATGATGTGTATGAAAACAGGTAATGAAAATAATCGACAACGTGCGCCCCGACCGTCAGACCGTCATGTTCAGTGCGACGTTCCCCCGACAGATGGAGGCGCTAGCGCGACGCATACTGCAGAAACCTATTGAAGTTCAGGTAACATTCTTAAATTACTCTTACTTATAAAATGTTTTTTAATCTTTTCATTGTTTTTTTAATATACTTTTTAAATGCTAATCATATAATTCTAGTAACATTGTATATGCTCAAAAAAAGTTTGTAAGGATCTTTATGTACGTACCCAAAGTTACTCGAGCTTTGCAATTTTCAAGATGCAATTTTTCAGTTCTAGCTATTAGAATATCATCAGACATATAATGTATCACAATAAATATTCTAGTATTTTGATAATAAATATATGGCACGTTTTTTTTTATATTTGTTTTATGACAACGCACTGCAATTAAAATTGCTTAAGGGAGCTTAAGATTATATGTAAAAATTTATTGTAAAAATACCCATGTTGCGTAAGTCTTTGTCTTGGCCTTACAAGTCTCAATGGCAAAATTTTAAGGCATTTCAAAATGATATGCTATAGAATCATTATTTAAATATTTAATTTTGGGCCTTTGTTTATTTATTTATTTTCTTTTGAGATATATAATCTATATAATGTCTATTTATGTATGTATGTATGTATGTTTGTATGTATGTATGTATGTATGTATGTACGTATGTATGTACGTATGTATGTATGTATGTATGTATGTATGTATATATGTATGTATGCATGTATGTATATATGAATGTATGTAAGTATGTATATAATTATGTATTTAGTTTGTATTTTTAATTAACATATATTTAATTTTTTAATGTAAATATCCTGATTAGTGCACCGCCTACCACTACTTTATACAAATCCAATATCCAAAGGTTGCCTGGAAGAGATCGCTTTAAGCGATAAGGCCGCCTTATTGTACGCTATTACTATTTCTATGTTATTTGTTTATTTGTGTGCAATAAAGAATATTTATATTTATTTATTTATGCTGTAAATGTATACTAAAAGCTAAAAATTGATATTTAAAATTATTTTTAAAGGTGGGAGGACGTAGTGTAGTGTGCAAAGAAGTAGAACAGCACGTCGCCATATTAGAAGAGGAGGCGAAATTCTTCAAACTTCTTGAATTGCTCGGACTATACAGCCAAATGGGCAGTATTATAGTGTTTGTGGACAAACAAGAAAATGCTGATAGCCTATTGAAAGATCTTATGAAAGCTTCCTATTCCTGTATGAGTCTGCATGGGGGTGAGTTGTAGTGATAAATATGTATTGATTTTATTGTGCCAGTTTTTGATAGATTTAAATTTTAAAAATATAATTTCTTTTTCACAAAAAAAAAAAGAAAGAAAGGTTTGTAATATAGTGTATAGGTGTGTTTTGTATAGTTAAAATTTATTTAGTATTTTTTTTAAAGAAAATTAGTTTTTAATGCCCTTATTACCAAGTAGGTCAATGTAGGTATTTTATAAGCTCTAATATATATATATATATATTTTAATTCTCTTTTTAATTGCCATGATTATTTTTTTATATTTTATATTAATAATAATAATATATTTGTATTCAAAATGAGTAGGATATTCTTACTTCAACAGCTTGTTCTTTCTGTCTAATCTAGTTAATCTTGTATATTTACATGAATAGGCAAAGGAAAGAATTCTTTCTGCGATTCATATTTAATTTGATTAAGGCTTCAAATTAAAATCAGATGGTTTTAATGATTCTTATATGTGAAATTAACTATTATCTTAAAATTGGAATTTTTGAAATGTGGCTTTTTGTCATTTTGATGAAAATAATAATTATTAAAATGGATATGAAATAGAAAGGGTTCAAACCAAAGGGGTCTATGGGTGACTTGCAATTTCAATCAATGATATATTATTTGTTTTTAGATATTATAAATTTTAGTTATACTGTATATTTGTAAGTGTTGTCTATGTATTCATATTATACAAAATATTATTAATAGATATCTATTTTTATTTCAGCTTGAGTTCCTGATAAACATTCCTGAGGAGTTTTATGATAATATTGTTTTTATTTTGATTTTAGCGTACTGTCCTTTTATATTTATTATCAGTCCAATCTATCGTAACCCCTTATTTACAAGTTGCAATGCTTAAATATAAAGTATGGGCTAAGAATTCATATAGTATACACGTAAAATAATTATTTTTTGGCAACACCGTATAATGACATTTTTTGCTTTCTTTTTCTATACCAAATGTACAATATTTTATGTTACGCGGCGTTGAGCTCCGCCACTCAGCATGACTATTTAGAAATTATTCGATAAGTTAAAGTATTTTAACGTCTGTCGTGGCGCAGACACAAGCGTGCAACTGTAAACGCGACAGGTTGTGGGTTCGATTCTCTCCAGGAAATGTAAGTTTAGTATTTTCATTTCCTGGGTTTGGTAACAAGGCAAAGCGCGGCGTTAACCTCCGCCACTCAGCATGCCTCAATTCGGCGGAAAGTGGGGAACGGAGTGTCTTAACACTAGGTTCCCTCTGCCTACCCTGCTATATGCGGGATACAGCGTGAAGCTATGTATTTATGTATGTATGTTGAAGTATTTTTAATTCTTTCTCCAGTTTCCGAATTTCCAAAGTTCATAATAGGCAGAACTCAACAACACATCTTGTCACGCGTGCCATGATGGCCTTTCACCAATGATGTTTCAAGTTGTTTTATCATTTGCAATGAAAAGTTTTACGTCAATGCTGTATATTTATCACGTCGTGATGCACATGAAGTGTAAATTGGTTTTGTTAATTGATAATAATATATTCCAATGACGCATTTAACAATAATGCTCATATTTGATATGCTAAATTAAAGTACTTTTTTTTTATATCGTGTGTATTTCGCATGGTAGCAACTGATAAGACATTCCGTTCCTTTCTTACATTTATTTAGTATTAATTGATTTTTTTTTTAACTTCACGCTGTATGTATCCCGCATGTAGCGGGGTAGGCAGAGGGAACCAGAGAACCTAGTGTTAAGACACTCCATTCTCTTACAACAATTCCGTTCCCCACTTTCCGCCGAATTGAGGCATTGCGTGTTGAGTGGCGGAATTCAACGCCGCGCTTTGCCTTGTTACCAAACCCAAGAAATGAAAATATTAAATTTTACATTTCCTGGAGTGGGATTCGAACCCACAACCTGTCGCGTTTACAATCGCATGCTTGTGCCTCTGCGCAACAGGCGCAAATAAAATAAAGTTTAAATAATGGCAGATTATGATTGAGTATATAAGGAATTATCTTGTTTTGGCGAATTTTGATTTTGGTAATGTAGATTATACCATATAATAGTAACTAATATGATAATATCTCTTTGTTAGTTTTGAAGTACAACTTGATTATAAAATTATTTTATTTTAATATGAATGCAAAAATTTTTGTTTGTATATGGAACTTGGCAACGATTGCGACTGATGTTTGGAAATGAAAAATATTTGTTTTTTCTGATAGGGCATGATTTTAAATATCATTTGAAACTACAATTTAACGTTCTAAGCTTTTGATTTTAACTATATAAAAATCTAAGCTTTACATTCACTAATTAATTTAGTACATATGTTTATCTTCTATTTGTATGGATTAATACGCAACAAGAAAACCTTCGATCCCTTTTACGAAAACTATGACCGTAATAACGGTTTATAGGAGAATAATGCAAGCCATTTTTATAATAATAAATATTACTCATACTACCATGTGTTCAAGTAACGTACAAAAAAACATGGACGTTAAAAATTTGGGATTGAGATTGCAAAAATCAAGCTCAAAAACGAGCTCAAAAAACAAGCTCAACAAAAACTTAACATCCTAACCATAAATATAAATTAGATTTTTGGGCAGGGAGCCCTGTATATACCGGCTTCCCTCTATATATCGGCTTATCTACAAATACCTACTTATCTTTACAAAAGTTCCTCCTTTCGTTACTGGTGGGGCCTCCTGGTGTATTTAAAAAGGACAGTACGCTGACTGAGACCGTCACAAAAGCGACATATATATTAATACCGCCTGTTACAGGTATTGATCAATTCGACAGGGACTCCACGATCGTGGACTTCAAGTCGGGTAAGGTGAAGCTGCTGGTGGCGACCAGCGTGGCGGCGCGCGGCCTCGACGTCAAGCAACTCGTGTTGGTGGTCAACTACGACTGTCCTAATCATTATGAGGATTATGTTCATAGGTTTGTATGTGTTGGGGATTTTATGCGTTTTTTTTTTGTATAGCAGGAACCTAGCGTCTAGAACTATTTGTGTTAAGACACTGTTCTGAAATCGAAACATTGCGTGCTAAGTCGACATATTCTATTTTTGAGATAGGCAATGAGTAGTAAGAGTGGTAACTCATTTTATTCTACTGCTTATACTCGTATGTGACTGTCCGAAATTGCTCTATGTGATATATTAATGATTGTAAGTTAGATGGGAATAACATGAATAGCGG
>JAKGSA010000478.1:108068-128453 GCA_033558755.1 Philaethria dido
TTTATTAGGATTTAAATTTGACGAGTCTGAAGCACAAGCTGCTACGGAAAGGAAGAAATATCAAAAGGCGGCTCTCGGTCTGCAAGACTCTGACGATGAGGACGTGGAAGGCGACCTCGACCAGCAGATCGAGACTATGCTCGCTGCTAAGAAGATTGTTAAAGAAATTAAGGTATTTGTTTATATTTGTGGGTTATTTATATGAAATATATACTAATTTTCATAGTAGTTTTTAGACAGTTAGACATTTTTTTAGATATTTTACTCACATTTTGAAAATAATAATTAAAACAGTTTTGAGTAATATATATTGCCGATGATTTATTAATATGGTATTATATTATATTATATATACATTTATAAATATATCATATGATGATGATGATAATATCTCTTTAAGTAATTATAATTTTTTTTTTTATTGCGCTAAACTTCAATCACGCTAAGTTTTACGCTTCCACTTCCACAGGTTGACTGGAAGAGATCTCTTCTAGAGATAAGTCCACCTTTGTCGACATCCAGTTCTATTGTCTTTTATTTTTTTTTTAAATTTTATGTGCAATAAAGAATATTATATTTAATACTAGCTTTCCACCCGCAGCTTCGCCCGCGTGAAATTCGGTTATATCGCGCGATATCCTATAGTCTTTTTCAAGGTCTAGACTATTTGTCAAAATTGGTTAAGTGGTTTATGTGTCAAAGTTATAAACAGTTAAACAATCTTACATGATTTTATGTTTGACAATAAGGAACTTCCATACAAACTTTCATCCCCTATTTCAACCCCCTCTATCATTTTTTCGCGATAAAAAGTATTCTATGTCCTTTCCCAAGTTTAGTTCTATCTTCATACCGAATTTCATCAAAATCGGTTCAGTGGTTTAGGCGTGAAAGCGTAACAGACAGACAGACAGAGTTACTTTCGCATTTATAATATTAGTAAGGATTACTATGAGAGTCTTTGAACCTTAAATATGTATTGATAGTAATATATATTTTTTTATCTTTACGCAACATTTCCTGCACTTTGCGTTAAACAAGTGATTGCAAGATATTGTCGTAAAGCACGATGTTTTTTGCGCATATATTATGCGGATGCAATTCATCCAATTAACTTTGTCTTATCAGACCACAAATGGTATGTGAATATATAACAACCGTGCTCAACTTAAAGCGTCTTAACCGCGTTACTATAGTTCAATACATATATACGTACTAGAAATCGCCCGCAGCTCCGCCCGCGTGAAACGATGAAAACCGTTATAGAAGTTTTAAACTAAACCTTCCTCAAGAGTTTGTATAGATATATGTACATTACTGCTATAAAGTACTTTTGTATGCAAATATTATTTGATCATTATTATTTTAAAAACTATATAATCGTAAGTCCTTACATATTGGTTGAAATCAAATACTTTCAAGGGCGATTATTTTCAAAAATAAATGCCTACGATAAATAACTTATTTATTTGGATAAGGATTAATTAATATCATGTTTATTATATTATTAGTATAGATATATATACATACCGACATAGCTTCACGCTTTGTAGCTAGCGGGATAGTTAGAGAGAAAGAGGCGCCAAACGCTACGGTCTCTGCATACCTCTTTCGCCTCGTCCACAGTCATTAACCTCTTCATACATGCTCTCCGGGAGTCATGTTTTTACTTGACCTTCCTTTAGTATCATAGATACTGTGTTCTCGAAAGTCAACCGAGGTCTCTCCTCGTACCTCTTGTCGCTCTTCTATGCTTCATATATCTTTTTTTTTTTTTAATTAAATTACATCCACGGGCTCACACTTGCCCGTGCCTTTTCTCTCTTTTTCATTCTAATTTATTATTTGTTACATTTACAGCATACTTATATAGAACTACCTAATTGTATCTTAAAATTATGGTGAGATCCTCACCGACTGACTTTTTTTTTTAGTTAATTGTTATACATTTATGACCAGGTTAACGACAGCTATCTAGGCGTACATTTTTACTTTGTTATTAGACCCCTGAATTGTAAGTATAGAAATAAAAAACATATACAATTAAATTGATAAAAATATTGTTTTTAAAGCCGGGTGTAGCATCAGCGAACCCTCCAACAGCGGCTGCCAGTGGTGCTGATGGTAAACTAGAACTGGCAAGAAGATTGGCTTCCAGGATTAACCTGGCTAAGGGACTCGGTGTGGAACAGAAGGGCGCCACGCAACAGGCCGCTGAGGCGATACTGAAGGGCGCGCCCTCTGCTCATACGCTTATTACTGTAAGTATTATGTAATATATATGTTTTTTTTGGAAATTATGGTAGAATTTTGGTTTAGGAAGGGTTTTCTTTTTATATTTTTAATTATATTTATTTTTCATGTCAGATTATTTTAGTGTCCGAAACGCTAGGTTATCTCTTTCAGTCAGTCAATTTTTAACTTATATGTTTTTAGTATCGATCATTATTTATATTAAGTATCTTCATAAATCAATATTTGGTTTTATATTAATTCATATTATGATAAATAAAAAGAAATAATGAATACATCACAATAAATTTGTTAATATAACAAATTATAGAGATTTTTTGATCGTGTGGAATATATTTGTTAGAATAATTGGTTCATTTTATTATTAGGATAATTATGAGTTTGTCGCTATATATATATAAGCGCCTAATACAATGGATTACTTAACACATGCTAAATAATAAAGCATACATATATTCATATTAAAAAACCAATTGCGATAAAGATTATTTGATAAGTCACGTTGTTTCCATTTAATGTTAATAAAAAACTTTTCGACTATTCATATTACAAATACGAGTACATACGAATCATACCGCCAGTGGTCACAAGACGGTCATACGAGTACTTCACGTGATGATAACTAAATAGCATTTGGAATGTGAAAATTTTCAAGTAAATATTGAAACAACATGTAAATGAATAACTTGTGACTGTAATTTGGTATATTAGTATGTTTTATTGTTATAATTTTATAGTCACACAGGAATTATTGTTGTCAATAGCTATTCGCTGTACAATATACAATTGAAATGCTTTTAAGTGATTTTACTGTGTGTTTAGTTGTTTTACATACATACACATACATACATACATAGCTTCACGCTGTACCCAGCATATAGAAGGGTAGGCAGAGGGAACCTAGTGTTAAGACACCCCGTTCCCTACTTTCCGCTGAATTGAGGCATTGCGTGCTAAGTGACGGAATTTAACGCCGCGCTTTGCCTTGTTACCAAACGCAGGAAATGAAAAGTTCCATTTCCTAGAGTGGGAATCGAACCCACAACCTGTCGCGTTTGCAGTCGCACGCTTGTGTTTTTCGCCTCGATAGGCGTTATGGCGTAGTTATTTTAGATTATGTTATTGGACTATTATGTTTTGAATATTGGAAGTAATTGTTGAAATGATTGTCAGGTTTTAACATTTTTGCTATCTCTATTATGAAATACTATAGTTGTAAGATTTTGTAATAGTTCCCAACCGAAAAAAATGATTTTGACATAAATTTTAATTTTATACAGCCATAGATTTAAATCCAGGGGACAGTATACAATATGGTCCAATGAGATATTATTAAAAAATAAGTCGTATAGGTAAGAGAAACTTATATAAAATAAATTTAATCCGTTCATAGATTTTGAAAAAAAAAGAAACTTAAAATGCTTATAAAAAGACAAATTTATTTATTTATTTTATTTATTTATTTTATTTTGGGACAAAAAACAGTGGTACAATGTATCTTATACACATTAATAACTACTTACATAACGCTTATTATACCACTAGCTACATTATCCACTTATTACTAGATAAATTATTGTTATCCTAGGTGAAATAAAACTACAAATACATTACTATAACACAGTGAGCTTGAATGAGTGGCAAAAAATAAATGAATTTACAAATATGCTAATCAAAAAAAAGAAAAAAAAAAGTGACATATAAATATACGCTAAATGTGAAAAAAGAAAGGAAAGATCAGTGCAACCAAATTTATACGTTAATGTTTAGATGAAATGGCATCGATTACATCGATTACATTATATAAATTGCAAGAGGATGCATAAGGATTTTAACTTAGTTCAATTGGAATGTATATAATATTTCTTCTTATTAAATTAAATATTTGAAAGAAACAATTAGAATTACCCTGTGAGGGGACGGGGTAAGAATACAATTCCCCTCCGCCGCTGGGTAGCGTCCCGTAAGAGGCGGGTATCCCAGTAGTTAGGTGGTAGGAGGTTCGTCCTCCGTCGGGCTCGCGACCACTATCATGTCAAAGACTAACAGCCAAATATCTTATGATGTGTTCCGGTTCGAAGGCATGTAAGCCAGGTATTTTCCCCTTTCCTACCCATCTTTTAACTAAAATGTGGTGGTTCCGATAGCGGACTACTACATTATCCTCCCCTTAACATCAGGTGGTACTTCTGCTCGTTTGCCATCCGTTATCTATAAAAAAAATAAAAAAAACAATTAGAATATATTTGATATAAAAAAATATTAAATATTCTCTAATATTTCTTTCTACAGGCGAAGACAGTAGCAGAACAACTGGCGGCAAAACTCAACACGCGTCTCAACTATCAGCCCAGAGACGAAAGTTCATCAGAACCCGCTGAAGAGGTGTTCAGGAAGTATGAGACCGAATTGGAAATTAACGACTTCCCTCAGCAAGCGCGTTGGCGAGTTACTAGCAAGGTAATATATATGTATTCTTTATTTGTAGGATTTTTGCTAGATATTGTTACTTTTGAAAGTATTGAAGTAAGTAAAGTTGGTTTTATTGTAATTTTTTTTTTAACTTCACGCTGTGTAGGCAGAGGGAACCAGAGAACCTGGTGTTAAGACACTCCATTCTCTTTTATCATTTCCATTCCCCACTGTCTGTCAACGCCTGTCGTGGCGCAGAGGTAACTGTAAACGCGTCAGGTTGTGGGTTCGATTCCCACTCCAGGAAATGTAAAATTTAGTATTTTCATTTCTTGGGTTTGGTAACAAGGCAAAGCGCGTGTTGAGTTCCGCCACTCAACACGCAATGCCTCAATTTGGCGTAAAGTGGGGAATGGAAATGTAATAATTTAATATAATGAAAGCTGTTGAGATCTGTAAATAATATTCATCTTTATTTAAGAATTTTGATTCACGTCAATGATACGATCGATGTTATATTTCTCTTATAGTATAGTTTTAAGTTAATTTTAGTATCTGTTATATCACATTTCACGCCATCTACCTTTTTCCAAATTAGTTTCTTATTTTTCTTAACTAGATGTTGTATGAACTTGTTTCTTAAATTGATTTCAATCTTTTTTTATATTGTGACGACGGATTAAAAGAGAAAATCCTATAAGGGAACTACCTTGTTCTTCTTTCTACGTGCAATGATTTGCAATATAATAGTTAGTTAGTTATGAGTTTTGGCATACAATTTAAAATATATTACTTTTTTTTTTTTTTAACTTCACGCTGTATCCCGCATATAGCAGCGTAGGCAGATGGAATCTGAGAATGTAGTGTTAAGACACTCCGTTCTCTTTCAACAAATCCGTTCCCCACTTTCCGCCATATTTAGGCATTGTGTGCTGAGGGGCGGAACTCAACGCCACGCTCTGCCTTTTTACCAAACCCAGGAAATGAAAAATTCAATTTTCTGGAGTGGGAATCGAACCCACAACCTGTCGCGTTTACAGTTGCACGCTTGTGTCTCTGCGCCGCGACAGGTGTTAAATTTATCACAATTTATTAATAATATTAATAAATAAAACAGATACAGACAATAGGGTGAATCTATCACAATTAAAATACATATATATATATATATATATATATATATATATATATATATATATATGACAAATGAAGGGTTTCACTGCATCGTATATATCATTTCAATATATATTTCACATACTAAATAATATTCTTAAACCTGTACAGTTAATGAATAGGTTATCTTAAAGTAAAGTAAAGCATTTAAATCGGGTCAGCGGTTATCGTTCAAACGATAATTATGATATATATTTACTTTAATATATGTATGTTCTATGTATGTAGCAGTGGCGAAGGGTGAATAATTTAAAAAAGTAAGCTGGTTGATTCGCAAAGTCGGTATATTTTTTTATATTTGGATGACGGTATAAGGATATTAAGGCTGTTAAAGTTTTTTTAGCTGTCGTTGCGCAGAGGCACAAGCGTGCGACTGTAAACGCGACAGTCTGTGAGTTCGATTCCCACTCCAGGAAATGTAAAATTTATTATTTTCATTTCTTGGGTTTGGTAACGAGGTAAAGCGCGGCGTTGAGTTCCGCCACTCAACACGCAATGCCTCGATTTGGTGGAAAGTAGGGAACGGAAATGTTGAAAGAGAATGGAGTGTCAACACTAGGTTCTCTGGTTCTTTTTAGGTCTTTCTTTTAGCGTCTTTTAGGTCTCATACTTTTGTGGAGTTTTTGCAAACTCACTCCCAATTCTTTTTCAGTCTTGTTTTTTTGGTATCCCTAATCTGTTAATAAATCCGCAAATAATTTATAGAACGTCCATATAACACGATTCCCACCGCTTATCTACATCGTCATGTCATCCACATATAACGACATCTCTATGTACCGACATACCTAAATCTACCGGCTTACCTTTTTAAAATTTTATTCCTCGTCACTGTTTAATACTAAGTGATATATTTTCTAACGCATTCTCCAGCCGACTTCATCCTTATACGTTATTGTTTGTTTCCTTGTCGTGACGCATTTTTGTTACATTTAGTTTCAAATCAAAATGATTCTAAAGAAGTTTAATATCAGAAATAGATTCTTAACTTGAAATTTATAATTAGGTATTTGATTATTCCAGCGGTTTATATTCACAATTCGTAATAAAATTCGGGAAATCACCTTGCACGTATATATATAAAATATAGGTACATTAATGCTTGTCGTGGTGCAGAGGCACAAGCGTGCGACTGTAAACGCGACAGATTGTGGCTTCGATTACCACTCCAGGAAATGGATATTTTTCATTTCCTGGGCTTGGTAACAAGGCAAAGCACGGCGTTGAGTTCCGCCACTCAGCACGCAATGCCTCAATTCGGCGGAAAGTGGGGAACAGTGTCTTAACACAAGGTTCCCTCTGCCTACCCTGCTATATGCGGGTTGCAGTGTGAAGCTATGTATGTATGTCCATACATACATACGTAAATTGATAAAATTTAAATATATAGTTTTGCGTCATTAGTGTAATCGCATGGAAAAGGCGTGTGTGTTAAAGTACATTTATGTCTTCATATTAAAAAAAGGCATTATTACTACTTTAGTACATGTTTCGATAAAATAATCATGTCATGCGGTGAACACACACGGCTCTGACGTCACAAATCACCTGAAAATAGAAAAATTCACGATAAACTATCGATCTGTCACGCATTTCCGTTTCATAAATAAGTATTTGTATCTATCTAGAGATTTGTGATATTGTACTTAAAAATATCATACGATTTTAAGTTCGTAATGCTTCGAGTGTTTGCGAGATTATTGATAACTGATAAGGGAGTGGTTGGTTTTTTCGGTTTTCCTATATTTGGTTCATTCATTCTAACATTGTCAATGAATAATATGTTATATAAAGTATTCTTTTTTTTTTTAACTTCACGCTGTATCCCACATATAGCAGGGTAGGCAGAGGGAACCTGAGAACCTAGTGTTAAGACACTCCGTTCTCTTACAAAAATTCCGTTCCCCACTTTCTACCAAGTTGAGACATTGCGTGTTGAGCGGCCGAACTCAGCGCTGCGCTTTGCCTTGTTACCAAACCCAGAAAATGAAAATACTAACATTTCCTGGAGTGGGAATCGAACTCACAACCTGTCGCGTTTACAGTCGTACGCTTGTGCCTCTGTGCCACGACAGGCATTCAAATTCAAAATAAAGTATTCAAATATATATACTACTAGTCTACTTTGCTGACTTCGTATCGCCATATTTTTTTTCTAGCCACATACTAAAGAAACGTAACCCTATCGGTAAAATCAAATCAGCTCACAGTCTGCAGTCTCATTCGATTACATACTTTTTGTATTATGAGATCAAAAAAAAAACCTTTTCCAATATTCAATTTTTATTTTAAACTTTGTTCGGATAATTATGAACGCGAAAAAACGGGCTTATCTAATTTGGTGCAGTCATTTGAAAGTTATGTGTGATTATTTTTGTTATTTATATAGCTTCACGCTGTATCCCGCATATAGCAGGGTAGGAAGAGGGAACCTTGTGTTAAGACACTCTGTTCCCTACTTTTCGCCGAATTGAGGCATTGCGTGCCGAGTGGCGGAACTCAACGCCGCGCTTTGCCTTGTTACCAAACCCAGGAAATGAAAATACTCAACTTTACATTTCCTGGAGTGGGAATCGAACCCACAACCTGACGCGTTTACAGTCGCACACTTATGCCTCTGCGCCACGACAGGCATTATTTATATAGATATAGTAAAATTTCGGTACCATTTTTGATTTTCGCTAAAATAACCATTTTGGAAAATATTTCATCAATAAACTATAACAGCATAGTAATGGGACAGCTTCTTATTGTGCATGTTGTGGTTGTGGGTTCGATTCCCACTTACATTATATTTAAACTCTTTTTGGTCTTCCGCTCTAGTATCGGAGTCCGGAGTGTTTAGTCACTATGTTCATTCTGTTATGCATAAAAACAGCTTCACGCTGTAATCTATTAATTTTTATATATAATGAACAGTTAAATTTAACTTGAAACGATGTAGTTCAGATCGATAACGCTACTATATTTAAATTCCTTACATTGTAACTTTATGCGTAAATATTTTTCTCGCTATAACCTTATTTACTTACGCTTGGTCGTTTTATTGCCCTTAAGTCCATAACCTCATCATGTTTTATATGTATTGCAATGAGTTCACAATAATTAAGATAACCTTTTGTGCACCATATTTATGCATCTAAGAACATTCCATCACCAGTACATTTCCTAAGATCGAAGTGAACAGTCCAAAATGTTGCTAAAGTTAGCCATACTCGGTGCTATTATATTCTTTTGTGTTAAACTTATAAATAGGCGAAGATGTTTTTATTGTAATTAAAAGTAGGTATTTTTTGTATATTTATATAAAGGTTTAAATGATTGAATTTAGCACGTACTGTTTGAAGTTGTTAGTTTTGGCGTAGGTCATGAATTTGATTTGCTAAGGTGACATTGGACATGAATTATTTATCATTTAAATGTACTTTACTTCTACGGTAAATATATGATTGTAATTTGGCACTATTTATTTATTTGGATCACCAACACAGGGAACATTGACACATATTTAAAAAAAAAAAACAATAACTTGATAACAATCACAAAATGCCGCTGCAATTGTAGGTGATGACGGCATGCTCTGTTTGAGGTTTTTAATATTATAATAATTTTAAGGTCACCTAATAAAATGTTTCTGAGTAATTTTTTTATACATTAACTCAGTCTTTTACTATTAAGATATTGAAAATTAATATATTATTTTGTATTTCAGGAGGCGCTAGCTCTAATAAGCGAGTATTCCGAAGCGGGTATAACAGTGAGAGGTACTTATGTACCACCAGGAAAGGCACCACCCGAAGGCGAAAGAAAATTATATCTAGCAATAGAAAGCTCACAAGAACTAGCGGTAGCTAAAGCAAAATCGGAAATAACTCGACTTATTAAAGAAGAACTGCTAAAACTGCAGACGTCAGCTCACCACATGATCAACAAAGCTAGATATAAAGTTATTTAATGTACGCAAATATAGTTTGACGCATCTTTTACAATAGTGTGTTTTCATTTCCCCTTTTATTATTATCTATACATATTAAATATATTTTTTTCTTTTTTTTTTATTAAGTTTGGTGTCAAAGGACTTGTAGTGACGTCTTTGGGTTGTTCCAAATACATTTAGTTGTTATAAATATATAATCATATAGGTATTCTAATAGTAATCTAAATAATTAATTATTGATATGTTATAAAATTTGCATTGAATGTTCTTTAAAGTCAAAATGTATACTAAGAATAGCGAACATGAATATTCCATACACGTTGTTGACAGCTCAAAATACCTAATTAAAGCAGACCAGTTACTATAAATTTCATCATGTCAATATTTAATATTAAAGCATTTTTATATTTTGATATTTATATAGAAAAAACATTCTTGGCTTTTCCTATTTTGTGAATAAATTGGTTATTGTTAAAAGTTGAAGTTTTTAACATAAAAATTACACAAGAACTATATTTGTTTTTGAAAATATATTTTTATTTCACGGTACGACTAGACTGAGGAAACACCTTTATGAATATATATTAGTCGCTGGGAGACATTTGGGAAAGTGCGACCTTTACTCTGGTGTCACTGTATGTGAATATTTAAACAATTTTCATTTCCCTGGTCTGATGAAAAACAGTATTTGGTAACGTCAAGTAATACGTATTATCTCTAGAAATATGTACGTACAATTAGAGACTTTAGTGGCTTAAAATTTGCTGTTTCAAGGCAATTCGTCTTAATTTGAAGCGCGAAGCTAATAAACATATATATTTGTTCGTGTAAAATTTGAACTAAAATTTAAAGATAAAATAATTAAGATTTTACCAAGAAAAGAAAACCAATTATTAAAAACGACTTGCCATTTCTTAACCAAATTCTAACATTAGAAGTACTAGCTATCATACAAAAAAAAACATCAAAATCGATTCACCGGTTTTTAAAAGAATACAGTCAAATTGATAACCTCCTTTGAAATCGGTATAAAAGGTCATCAGGTAGATTCATATATGCCAAATACAATAAACCTTTTAACTTAGGAATTAACTTGTAGACTCAGAGATAAAGTTATTTTTATAAATATATAATACCTATACTGTATGTTTTTGCATATGACATTACTTGAATTTATCGATACATCGATAACGATTTTCAGATAACAATTTACTAACATTTAAAGATAATGCCTAATATACATATTTGATTAACGTTTTCTTATGTACCTATTCGGTAATAAATAGGACAAAAAGAAAGGAGCTAGTGTCATTAAACTACAGTCCAATACTACGCTTTTGATAACTTGTCCGGTAAGAGAAAAAAAAAATATATATAACTGTTTCGCGAGTGAGGATCAAACGTAAAACCATCACATCTAGACTCAAAACTTGTTAAAACTTGTTCTAGTTTGGCATAAGTGTGCTATTTTCTAACATGTTCTAAATTTTTCTATGGAATTTTCTAGTTATCATCAGGTGATATTAGCTATGACATGCTGTTGATATATCGGCTAATTCGAACAGAGTGGTTTTAGCGATACTTAAGGAGCTGTACTTTGTTAGTCATATCTCAGCTAAATATAGACATCGATATCTAGATAAAATGAATCAAGACACTTGTTGGGATGCACAAATAATCTATGTGATAATGTCATACAAGTTCGATTATTCTGAGAATTTCAGGGTTAAAGACTGTAGGTACTTGATGTCTTTCTTTGTTTTTCAATATTATAAATCAATATTAAAAAATAGCCACTCAACACGCAATGCATTAATTTGGCGGAAAGTGGGAAACAAAAATCTTAAAAGAGAAAGTGTCTTAACACTAGGTTCTTTGGTTCCCTCTGTCTATCCTGCTATGTGCGGAACACAGCGTGAAGCTAAAAAAAATATATAACAATATTCATTCAGATAGTGGTACTAATGTCCTACTTTAGAAAATTCATCATCAGTAGCAGATCAAGTAAAGTGTTTACTTCGCGCTACGTGTAGCCACCTTTCCTACCTTAAATGTCGGCGTGTACTTGGCCACAAATAAATTTCGTTATGCGAGGAACGCTAGGACGAAGGACAAATGAGAGACCGTTACACATAGTGTTTGTTGTCCTTCCTTCCTTTATTATTGGCGTTCGTGCCCACCTTGGTAAGATTGGAGGAGCTGACGAGCTGTTCCATGCCACTATAACTTCAGGGTAGTTACATTATTATTTATTCTACTCTTTGTGTTTCGAAAATTAAATATTAGGAATTTTTTGACACAATATTCTGCTCTTTACTACTAAATGAATATTACACTCTCAGATTGAACGGAAAGTAACTAAAAGAACACGATGTGCGGGAAATCCCCATAAGTTATTAGAATAGGTGCTTTATAGTAGGTTTATATAAAATGGGAAATTCCATAAATTTTAAGTTACGTGATAGGTCACATTCATAGTATATTTATGATTCAAAATAAAAAACCTACATGAAATGAGACAGCACCTAAAATTGTGGTGTGTTACTGATATAATATACTTATTCGGTCGATACTAGCTAATAAAGTGTACTGAAAAATTTATACATATGAAGTTGAAGAGCGCAGGGTCGTTAGCGCACGCTCCTAATACCTACTCCTCGGTAAAAGGCCTTTTGCGGGCAATCGTTGCCATCAAGGTGCCCAAGGTCGAAAGAGGAGGATCATCATGATTCATCTGCAGTAGTTTCTCTCGGGTAAGGACCTAGAGACGCGAATACTGCTTTTTCCTACTTCCTTGTTTCCAACTGTAAACCTGGTCTGCAAACTTTATTGCATCACGGCAACACAAAAAATGAAGAAAACAACGGCTTCAACGACAAAATAAATCATAATAACCAACCTATCCTAACCTATAGACATTGAGGAAAGATACACATGTAGGTATTATAATAAATTATAATAAATAAGCAATGGAAAGTTTAACGTCTATTAGAGAAACATGTAAACACTGTCATATTTTATCTGGCTAGGTATTTTTGTTTGACTTATTACGCCGCCTCATTTTGTGATGGGTGACGTAAAGAGCTTTATTCTTACGTCGTGTTTACATAAAAAAATATGATAACATTTTTATTTGTTAAAATAGGTATTGCTTATTATCGGTATTTTTTGTTAAATGATTTGTTTCATTTAATAGAAAAATTACCGAATACTACATTTAATTTCTAAAATATCTAAAATATATTTTACGAAATTCAATAATAAAGACTAGACTAAATAAAAACATATTAAATAGAAGGTAGATTAATTAAAACCTCAATTACAAAAGAAGAAGAAGAGCTATAAATTTAGTTTGATACTAATTAACATACGAATTTAATGGTTTTATTTGTATGGTACGAAATAAATATATATATACATATATAAGCCAGTAAAAATAAGAAGCTACTGAGTCCTCTTCAATGATCAAAAGTACGACAAAGTAAACAGAGATTGCTACGAAAATTATCAAGGCGTTGATTTCACACAATTATAGCTACGTAGTGGAATGTTACATGCAAGTATAGGTAATGTTTATGGCAATTAAGGTCTCAATGGAGAATTCCGAGTAGATAAGTAGGCACGTGTTCTACCATCCTGAGATAGCATGTGTCAATAATAATTGTATCATCGAAATTATAAATAGCTCAGTGCGTCTCGTGCGGGCGCCTCCGATACTGAGGTTATCTGGCGGGAAGATTCCACCGCAAACAAAGTGCTTCCAGTGTTTATATACGCTGGTTAGCGACGACCTTAGATATGTAGAAGAAAATCAAAATATTTTTAATAGTAGAAATGCTAATTGAAAGAAAACAACGATGATCTGCTTGAACTTGATTTCCTTTATGTTTGTGTCACGTTTGTTCATCTCATGCAATGTGGTAAACACTCAATAAAGCAATCATTTGCAAAGATTGTAAAAACGGATTGATATAAAATATTACTAACAGTATATAAAGTTCACTATATAATAATCAATTTTCTTCTATATATGTTAAAAGAAAAGGGTGTCCCAAAATTAACGCAAGATTTGACTTTGCCGCCATTTGCTATTATATTCATTATTCATTCGCTATTAAAAGACTAAAATGGCATTTTCTATTTAATTCAAATCTTGCGTTAATTTTGGGACACCCTATATTATGTACGCATATTAAAAATGAATTTGAGGCAATCGTGGTGAAGTGGGAAAGTGGATGACTGCAAAGAAAACGATTGAATCCCCACTTGGGTATATGATTAAAATTGAATTTTTTAATTTTTTTCACTCTATAATGACGCGGCGTTGGGCTCCGCTTCCCAACATGCAATGTTTTGAATTGGGGTGGAAAGCGAAAATCGGAGAGGTTTTGACACTGGACTCCCTCTGAAATAGATAGTATAAAATATATAAATATAGTTACAATCTAGGAAGGCTATATTTAATTGACTGTAACGTCGACAAGAATGGAGGAGGTGTTCGATTTGACTGTCTTTTTTATATATGTTGTGCATGAACCAATTTTTATAATTATTTTTTTGTATGATTGCTAGTACTACTGATCTACTGAGCACGTCTCAGACCGGAATGGCGACACACCGTTCGCAAAAATGTGGACGAGTTTGAACAAAACCGTCTAGAAAATCTCGACGCCAAGCGCCAATTACGGAAGACTAAATCTAAGCTCTTCTACACGTACACGTATAACAGTGCTGGCCAGCTTTACTGTGCGCCTTGTAAGCGGATCTTCAAGGCGAAAATAGGTTTCGCAAGCCACATAAGAGCTCACCATAACACCAACAAAATTACTTGAAAAATGAAAGTGAGACACGCATGGAGTCGCCATCGCCGAAAACGGCGTGGATATTATTATTATTATGTCTTAGTGCATTTTATTTGAAATCGTTTTTTTTTGATAAGATCTTAATTATTGTTGATATCAACTGTTATCTGTTTTCTTAAGAGATCAAATTAATAGATTTTGATTCAACTCCCATGCTCTATCTGTCTGTATGAAATTTCTTCAATATTTTATATATTTTTTTAATAATATTCAAATTAGAATAATATTTTGACTTTATAATATGTGATTTAATTATTCAATTTTGTCAACTAATTGACACAAAAAACTAATATGGTTTATTAAGTCTTATCTCTTTCAAAATAAATAAATGAGGACGTAAACACTCAGTTGGTTATATAAGCAGCTTTTCAATCTTAATTTGATTGCAAGGTACCTAAGGATATTTTTTGTATAATATTTATTCTGATCACTACGGACACATGGTCCGTACCTTTTGTCAACTTTCTCTATATTTTCATATTACTTAACTAAGCTTAGGAAATAAGATAAAATTATGTTTCAAAGATAAATATGAAACAAGATGAAATTGTATATTATGATAGGAAATAAGATAAATTTATGTTTCTTTTTTTTTTATGGATAAAGGACGGCAAACGAGCAGAAGGACCACCTGATGGTAAGTGGTTACCTTCGCCCATGAACCTCTACAACACCAGAGATGTTGTATGCGTTGCCAACCTAGAGGATATAGATGGAAGGGGAGGACAATGTAGTAGTCCGCTATCGGAACCACCACATTTTGGGGAAAGGATAGGTGGGAGAGGGGAAAACCTGGCTTACATGCCATCGAACCGGAACACATCATTAGATATTTGGCGGTTCGTCTTTGACATGATAGTGGTCGCGAGCCAGACGGAGGACGAACCTCCTACCACCAAAAAATGTTTTAGTTGCCTTACCTATGAGTACTAATGTGACGTACAATCTTTTAAACTCGATTGTTTTCTCCAATAAGAGTATTTTGCAATATCGGTTTTGTTTTTTTTTTAAATAAATGTTTTAAGTATACCTATATGAGCATATACTTATCAGTGCCTACCTAAACTACGTACATACAAAAGAACATATTAAGTAAATTCTTTTTTTATTTCATCTTAAGATAAAAATATGATTAAATATTTGCAGCTATTTCGTATTTGTTTAAACTATCTACTACATGACATTTTTGTATTTGTTGTGCAATTATTGTTTTATAAACTTCATTATTAATTATTTTAGTAGGTATAACATAAGGTTTCGCAAGCTATGAAATTAATAAATAATAAGGACGAATATGGCACTCGAGATAAACCTGAGTGGTTTTTTGTAGTGCCTATAATTATAAAATAATATATGTAAATTTATTAAATAATAACAAATAAAAAAAAATAAAAAAAAGTTAAATTAAAAGTATAGCAGATGATAATTTACAATAATTTTGGTGCTATCGAATAGACCAGGGCTTCTTAAACTTTTGTCATTCACGACCCCATTTATGATTGCGAGTTTCTTGACGACCCCGTACAAATTGGTAATTGGCCAAAATGGTATATATAAATATTTGACATTAAAATCTCTCGACCCCAGAATTTTGCTACGCGACCCCATTTGGGGTCGTGACCCATATTTTAAGAAGCCCTGGAATAGACAAATAAGTCTCAGCTGCAAATAATCGATTTAATTATAATGATTTATCGATTAATCGATTTAAAAATAAAGCTATTAAAAGAGTTTATAATAACTGTTTCGAAAACAGAAGATAGAATACTGTTGTTATGTCACCTATTGCCCTAATATCAACTGTATACCAGTGGTTTCGCGCTATCACACCGAGTAATGGTTTATTAAAAAATTATATAGCGCCAATGTCTTCACATGTGACCTCTTTTATCGAAACACAGATAAATCTGTTTGATTGTTTTTTTTTACCAAGCATAAACTACTATCTTGTCTTATGTAATGTTAACAATTTTAACTTCTTTCTGCGTATATTAGAGATATTTAGTTTATTAAAATTCATTAGTTTTTATAATTATGCCATTACCTATAACAGACGTTATATTTTTTATAATGAAAATAGACAGGATGATATCTAGGAAGCATCTACATTACAGAAAATGGTCAAATTTAAGATGCCATAGTGGTAGAGTCAGTTCCAAGTGAAAGGTTAACTAGAAAGGAAACAGAAAACTACAAATATGGAAGTTAAATGTTAAGTGCATATGGTGCTAGTGATGAGAAATAGGCCTAGATTTTCTGCTCAAGAATTAAATAATTTTTATTAGTCATAGCTAGCGAATTCTAAGTATAAGTGAGTAGTAATCTAATCGAACGTCACTGTTCATTGACATTGTAATCTATAATAAATATATAAACTCTGCCGTTATTGAGTGCCTGAAATTTGGTATGTTGGTTCCTTAAGGCGTGTAACAGAGCACTAAAAGAGGATTTCCCGATATTCCTACGTGAACTATAACGAATGGGATTTACGCCTCCCACGCAAACCAATTTGCGGGCGTCAGCTAACTGCGTTTCCGCCGAATTGAAGCTTTGCGTGCTGAGTGGTGGAACTCAACGCCGCGCTTGGCCTTGTTTGAGCGAGGAAATGAAAATGCTGAATATTATTGAATATTTTCATTTCCTGGAGCGGGAATCGAATCCACAACCTGTCGCGTTTACAATCACACGCCTGTGCCTCTGCGTCACGACAGGAAGAATTTAATTCTTTTATATTAAATTCTTTTGTATTTATGTAGTTTATTTTAATTCAAAATTTAAATCTTAGTCTTGTAGCATTTAGAAGAGACTTTTTAGTGTGCATCAAATGATAATAGTTATTTGAATAAAGATATAATAACACTATATTAGGCATACGACAAGATTTACGAGCACACAGCTTATTAAAAATGTCTGATTTTTCTGGAACTTACCTTGAATTTATATGACTGCACTACTATTATTAGAGCAAATTTAAAATTTAGATTTTTTTTGATTAGATTATGCATGACATACGATTATTACTAATTAATTCTTTTATAGATAACGAGTTATCGCCCGCAACTTTATTTTAGCGGGCTTTATGAACCTTGTCATGTCTATTTCCAATTCTATGTGGCATTGTTTTGGATTGTAAAACGTAAAGCCATGTTTTTTAATTTCCACAGGAAATTCGGGAAAATCCTTTCTTAGAGCCTTACTCTCTCGAAAGACACACATGCAAAATTTCAGCTTTCTAGGACCGGTAGTTCCGGTTGCGCATTGTCTGTCAGTTACTCAGTACGTAACGAAGGAATTTTACACATACCGCACCTTTAGAATTATAGTGACCCATTTAAAAAAATCATGTTTTGCAAAACGTCAAACGATTTGTACATTTAACTATTTTGAAAAGAAATTCTTACTTTTTTTTTTAACTTCACGCTGTATCCCGCATATAGCAGGGTAGGCAGAGGGAACCTGAGAACCTAGTGTTAAGACACTCCACTCTCTTTCAACAATTCCGTTCCACACTTTTTTTTTTATTATATTTCAATTTATATTGTTATTTTAATCAAAGATAAAGATCGTTGCTTTAAGTCGTCTTGTGGCAAAAAATTTAAATCATGATTTTTTGATTAGGTTTTTATAATTTGAAAATTTAGACTGATAATTATAATATAGGTACTTGAAATTACCTATGTATGTATTTTTATCAGTTATGATAGGCTTTGCCTGATTTAGAACCGGATATTTGTATGATTTTACATACATATAAGTAAATTATACAAAAAAAAGATATGCCTCAATTGTTTCATTACTTAACCATTTAAAATACACGTCACTAGGGTATAATAATAAAAATAAGATAAAAAAGTAAAAACAAAAAATTAAAAACGCAGTAGATATGAGATAGTGCGTCAGTTGTTTTCTCACAACAATCTTGGGGTCAGCATGTGTCGTGTAACGGAGAAAGGGATGTAATTGGCACTACTTAATTACCACTAATCTGTCTGTCTTTTATTTTTAATTTTGTCGATAATTTCTAAACATGCTAACTATAACTATTTAGTGAATCCTATTAATATATTATTTGTACATAAATACGTGAAGCAAAAACTTTGGAACCCTTCTTACGAAAATTACGCGGTCGGGGGAGCATGAAATTTGGCACACTTATAGTTTATATAGAGAAGGAGAATGCAGAATGCTAACATTTTCTTAAAATAATGCATAAAAAGTATAATAAATTAACAAAATAAATGTTACACGCACTACAATTTATATGTCACTTTATATAAACATGGATGTCATCCATGTTTATATAAAGTGACAAACAACGCGTTGTTAACGCGTCAACGGGGACACTTACAAATGGAAAACTTTGAGAAGGTGAATTGAATATTTTTAGTTTTTACTTGTGTACACACAATCTACTTGAATGAAATATTACAGTAATACATTAGAATAACATTGGTTGTGTTCCCCCTTCTGGTAAGATGAAGCGCGGCGTTGAGTTCCGCCATTCCACACGCAGTCTTCAATGCGGTCGGAAAGAGAACTATGAGTCTTGATAGGCTCTCCCTATCACATTAGCTATGTGGGATAACATGTGAGGCCGGAAAAAAATAATAAGGTAAATAGTGATAAGATATTGCTAGTTTTGAGACAACAGAAACAGGAAATATCAAAATTTTAAGTGTAAGCTAGATAATCCACTGTGAAGATTGGTAATTTTTAATATTAAGAAGAATAGAGAATAGAGAATTATACGCCAGTCGCGGCGCAGAAGCACAAGTGTGCGATTGTAAACGCGACAGGTTGTGGGTTCGATTCCAACTCCAGGAAATGTTAGTTAGTGTTTTCATTTCCTGGGTTTGGTAACAAGGCAAAGCGCGGCGTTGAGTTCCGCCACTCAACACGCAATGCCTCAATTCGGCGGAAAGTGGGGAACGGAATTGTTTTATGGGAACGAAGTGTCTTAACACTAGGTTCTCAGGTTCCCTCTGCCTACCCTGCTATATGCGGAGTACAGCGTGAATTTAAAAAAAAAAAAGAAGAAAAGAAAATTATATTCTTTATTTCATGGTTGTCCTATATTTATATCCTTAATAATATTCGAAATGTTAATGTAAATTGATTTGTTATACTTTCACATCAAATTACTTAGCTAACTATCATGAAACTTTGCACACATATTCGTAGAGGAAGAAAAAGAACACAGTATACTCATTGTTTAAAAAAAACATATTTAAAAAAAATTATTTGACTATGCTATCCTTCTTCCTTCCTTCCTTTGATATGGAAGTATAGAATAGTTATGGTAAGATTTTTTCTTTACTTTTTTTTTGTTTTTAATTATCATCGAATGGAAAAGTAAAGTTACTTAAAAATATCTTGGAATTATATCTAAATACCTAAATATATTTTACCCATCTTTATCTACAAATCAATATAACAAATAATTTTACATGGTCATATTAAAAAAAATGATTTAGTACAGCAGGTGTGTACTATGACGATTTTATAAGCCACTCGTGATTATGATAAGAGTCACTCAGCAGACACGAGCCCATTTATTGTTTATGATTATGTACTGATAACGTATTACATGACGTAGCTAGTGCAAAACACAAACAACCTTGTGTCAACCCGGAAGGTTGAATGCACAAATGTTATTAGAAATATAACTGTTTGGATGGTAAAGTAAAAGCAATAATAAATTAATTATGAGTAATTTAATATACAAAAAAATATGTTTTTAAATGTATG
>JAKGSA010000478.1:128853-142795 GCA_033558755.1 Philaethria dido
TTAGTAAGAAAAAATATTAGACTGATATGATGATGATGATAGTGCTATTTTTTTTTTTAATTAATTTAATAAAATAATTCTGCTGCACTATGCGACTTTTATTGTCACCACATACTGCCTATTACTTTTTATCTACACATTTAGCAATAAGAACAGATAAATCAGAATCACTATATTTTTTTGTAAATTTACAAAAATGTTCTTGTACTTACTTATAGAGGAAAACTGACACGAAACTAATACAATGTGATAAAAAATAGGTTATGATTAAATAATTATAATTATTACAAAACATATAAGATATTTTTAAATACCTTACAATTATATCAGTAATGATGCAATAGAAAAGATTCCTGACTCAGCGCGCCTTATCGCTTAGCCCAGGGATCAATGGCTATTGGCGTGTGACTGGTGACCTCTCCAGTGTGATGTTATTTTTGATTTTATCTTCTTGTGAAATTCATATAATTTAGACATTAAACAAGAAATTTATTTCTATACAGATATATAATATATATAACGCCTGTCGTGGCGCAGAAGCACAGGCGTGCGACTGTAAACGCGACAGGTTATGGGTTCGATTCCCACTCCAGGAAATGGAATTTTTCATTTCCTGGGTTTGGTAACAAGGTAAAGCGCAGCGTTGAGTTCCGCCCCTTAGCACGCAATGCTTCAATCTGGCGGAAAGTGGGGAACGGATTTGTTGAAAGAGAACGGAGTGTCTTAACACTAGGTTCTCAGATTCCCTCTGCCTATCCTGCTATACGCGGGATACAGCGTGAAGTTGAAAAAAAAAAAAGTACAGATATATCTAATGTAGAAGATACTAAAGGTTGTTAAGAACTTTTAATCCTTAAATGTAAAATTAGGTGACATTATTTTCCCCTTTTTCCGGTATAGTAGTGTACAGAGCGAACCTAGTGTCAAGCCACAAAGTTTTATGTTTTCCTTCTTATTTTATTTATTTTCAGGTGTTATGTGTTTAATGGCGGAATTCAACACCGCGATTTGACTAATTAGGTCAGGAAATATAAAAAGAAATGTCAAATCATTATATCCCCGAGCGGATATCGAACCCATACTATTATTAACGGTCATACGTTATTCTACTGCGGAGTGATGGTATCATATATTTTTAATATTTAAATATTCTTATAATTAATTTTCAAGGCTAATAATATTGTCATTAATTTGGTGCCAATTTTATTTTAAGTTTATATATATCACCTTCTGTTAAGTCATAAAGTCTTAGAACATTGATGTGAATTGTTTGAAGCTTATTCCAAGTTCTTGAGCTTTCCGGTAGATGGCATTAGAGCTTTTGAACTTTCATTGGATTGTAATAATCTGTGTTTACCAAGATATAGATGGCGTTAGGTACTACGTTTTGCACCATTAAAGTTATGATTCGATGTTTTTATTTAAAATCTTATATTTTTATAACTTATTTTAATTGATTTAAATATACGAGTTTAAATGATGAATGATGAATGTAAATCCTAGAAAATATGTTAACAGAAGTTACTAATTTTGTACGTGTGATATTTAGTATTTGCCAAAATAGTATAATTATAGTTATTTTATGATTATCATGTCATATAGATTATAATATATATGCAACTTTTTGACATGTTAAGTGAGTAATAAAGTTGTAAAAACACGTTCCTTATACAAGTTGCTTATGAATTTCAACAAGAAGCCTAAATATAAATTTATAATTATATGCGAAATCTAGAACTGACTATAATATGCAAACAATCTTTGATTGCTTTTAAAATTAGCTATTCTATTAATATTTTAGTTCTTTTTTTTCATTGTGTGTAACAAATTGATCGTGATGACTATTAACTTGTATCGATATAGTTTGAAATAAACAATTTAAACTGATATGTATAATGATTATAGTACAATTTGAGATGATAACGTATTTTATCAATCAAAATTTCCTCATCTAATGGGTGTGGAAATTTTAGAGGACGTAGAGATAAACTATTGTATTCATCTTCTTGTATATATCTTTTCGTATCTGTTTGGAAAATGTATGGACGGAACCTAAGGCTCAATAAATAGGACCAAAAAAACAATCATATTAAAAAACTAAATATTTGTCCATGTTGGATTAGAGCCGACTATCTTCGTATAGTAGTTTTTCTTTTTTTTTTAGCTTTACGATGTATCCCGCATATAGTAGGGTAGGCAGATGGAACCAGAGAACCTAGTGTTAAAACACTCCGTTCCCTACTTTCCGCCGAATTCATATAGTATTTTTACATATTTTTTTATAAGATGGGTCCGAAATCTATACGGTAGAGTTGTAAATATTTTATATTTTTAAATAAAAAGCATGAAGTAACTAATATTATTTTGTAATTACAAAGATAGATTTCGTAGCGTATTCAGTGTACTTGTGTACTGTAAACAGGAAAGTTACTGAGCACGCGCGGAGGCTACGGTGTCAGAGGTTCGCGACCTTAACCTCTTTAATATTTATGCCTACTTTGTATTGTTTATATACCAAACTATTGTTTCTAATGGCTTTATTTTAAACTTATCAAAAAAGTTTCTTGTTTTTGAGGTACAATATAATTTACTTTTTTTTAATATTAATAATCATATGTTGATTGGCACAATAAATTAATTTAAAAAAAAAGGGGTACTTAAAATAAAATGCAGAAATAAAATTTATAATAATATTGTTTTATTAAATTATTCTTTTGTAATTGTTCACAATTCTGTGAAATCTTTTTAACGATAATAAAATAACAAATAGAACCCACTCAAAGTCGGCAAGGCTCGATATCTCTTTACAATAATATTATTCTTTAATATCACAAATATACTTAACAACTACTTTGATTAAAGCTTTCGGTTTAAACTTATAAACTACATTTTTAAACCTACACTAATTAGTTGTGAGATCTACAGTTTCTTGATAACACTCTAGCATGGATCAGGGCGGACACTTGAAGGGGCGTGCGACTCCGAGCGGTCTTGGAACAGATGTAACCGCGGAGCCGGGTCCGCCCGCTCCGAGCACCGCTCTTTACCACGGCCGCCACACTGGTGAGGATTTGGGGTAGCTGGTTGTACTGCAGTCCAAGGGCACAGCGGTGTGTACTGGCACCGGTGAGGCAGGCGGTGAGGGACTCACGTAACCAGATGAGGAGGACACAGTCGAAAGAGCTGGGCTGGGTGGGCTGGCCGGAGGTGTGTCACTGCCGGCTGCTGCACGTTGGATGTCATTCAGCTTGTGTCCGAGATGGGTCATCAGTTGCGTGCCTAGCCTCACATCCACTCCAGGGATGGAAGCCAAGCACCGAGAAACTTCGTTGGCGGCGTGAGTAAATCCAGCACGAAAGCGGTCAGCGTCCACTGAGGGGTTCAGAGACAGGCGACGCTGACGGCGAAGCTTGTGTAGATGGCGAACAGTTAATTCCAAAATATCAGCTTTTTCCAATTTGGCCACATTTTCACCCTCCGACTGAAGAGCGCTGACCATCAGCTCCTTGAGTTCGTCAAGGCAACGGTTGATGCGAGCGCGCCTTTTGCGCTCGAGCATCGGCTTCATCACTTTTCTATATTGATAAGTGCGCGAGACTGGCTGCGGGCCGTCGTCTGTGAGCGGATACGCGATATCGTAAGACATGGTAGACATTTGTGTGTGAGTGAGTAGTGAGCTGCGTTAGCGCTGAGCGTTGAACGCGGAATGTGGCGAGTCGGTAGAGCGGGGGTTTATATAGGGAGCGGAGGGCGAGCGATCGTGGGAACGCGCAGAGCCGTCGAGTTCCCACACGCGCCACCTGTGCGGAGCAGCTGCCGCCGGGGCGCGGGGGGACACGCGCCGCGCCGCGCCGCGCGTGCTCGCCGTAAACAATCGCCGGCGCGAGCGCACGCCGCGACGCCTGGCCCCACTAATTGTTGCTCATTGCTCTTGCTCCCATACATGTACTAAGCGCTATTTTGTTTCCTATCTAAATATCATCTTCGGGTTGGGTAAAAGTCGCATTGCTATAGATACTAATATGCGTAAACAAGCGGGGGCTATATGTAGAGTCAATACCATTTTAAAAGTACATTTTTAAAGTTAATACTTATCAATAAGTGTTTTGTTTTAAGTAGTATCATGTATGCGTAATGTATTAGCTATGTCGCACTATTTTTTAAATTAAATTTAATTTGAATATTTCGTAGTAGAGTCGTTTATCACGATCGGCAGCGATCAAGTATTCACAATCTATCGGTTCTCACAGTACTGTATCAGGGATCCATTTCACAACTTATGTGTGTAATTAAACTTGCATTTAATTAGGAGTACTGATTTATAATATGTATACTTTGTATGTCGTAACATGAGATTGGTGCCACAAGTCGATCAATCAACCGACGGGCGCCGCGCACAATGGCCGGCGTCAATTATAACTTAGCTTTAGCTACTGTTGGCGTTCATCAATCATGGATTATGCGGAGTAATAATTATTGACAGATAGAATTACAGATGATGTTGCATTACTGTCCAATAAGAGTATCCGTTAATGGCCAGGAGCTCGAAGTGAAGTAGTCATCGTTACTAAGGATGCGTTTTGCAAAGATGCGATAATGGGACTAAAACTTCTTCTAACTAAAAATTCTTAAAGAAAGAACAATTTCTTAAGAGAACCCTAGTAAAATTTATATTTTATTAATAATGCAGTATTTGGTTTTACAATAATTTAAATAATGTACTTTGAGAAATACTGCATATAGGATCAGCGTGAGTGGCGCGGATGTCAGTAGCTGTTCCAGGGATGGGCGCATTACTCAGGCGTGTGGGCGGTCACCCACGCCAGTGTCAGCGCTGAGAAATTGTCCACTCAACTTGTGCCGACACATCCTACGTATATACAGTTCAAATTATCTTCTTTACACACCTACTTTCTCTTAAATACACCTACATATGAACTTATTCATATAAAATATTATTACACATTGTAAGCAACTTACTTATAAAATCTATTGAATTGGAGTGCACATCATGTCGTGAAGCACTGTTAATCCATTGTATCTTAATATAAGTTAGTAAGTAATATAAAGTGCATATGCATGTATTTAAATGCATACCGGATGAGTAGAGTCAAGGAGATTATTTGGTAACGGGTAAAACAGTCATTATAAAAGTATCCGATTTTATAATAGTTAAAGGAGCATTCTATTTTATAGTTATCTATATCAAAGTATAATTAAATGCTAATCAGGAAAAATCATGCTCGTCAGCAAACCTTTATATTTTCGATAGATAATACAATTAAAAATTGCGTGTTCATAATCATTGTAATCTATGTATTGATTGATTAGTAGAAAGAAAGGGCTCTTTTGAAGGCCTTATGTAATTAATTATAACATGTGATTTTTTTTAGTTCTTATAGAAATAATTATTATATTTAGTGCAAATTTTTTTTACTAGAAGAAAAATCCCAATGTTTTAGTGTTAGAATAAAAACATGACGGACAACTTGTTAGGAAACAGAAATGCGTCATTCGAGAAAAAAGTGTGAGATTACTGTTCATTAAAGTGCGCTGTTGAGTTCCGGAAACTAGCTCGATTGAATGACGGATGGATTAAAGAGGAATGATACATAGGAATAATTTATACTTAGGTTGTCTTATTTAACTTTGCAGAGTGCAAGAGTTACGTCAAAATATTATTATAGGATTATATTACAGCTAAGTAGGTAATTATGGACCACTGACTGCTTCAAGTATTTTGTTAACTTAAGGATATGAACAATGTTGTAAGTTGTTTACTTCATCAAACTTACATTTAACATAAATTATGCTAATCATGATTGACGCAACGTATTTTTTCACACGGAGTGTCGTAGATACGTCAACTCGCTCGTTATATGCCATTTCCTGATTTCTCGAAATTTCCTCAAAACCCACAATGACCTAGCGCGGATTTACAACATTCCGATTGTTATTGGGAATATTTTGAATATTATTAGATTTCGCTAAATTTTCCTTTCTATAATTAGCAGTTAATGAATGAAACGATTTAAAGTCTATTTGCGACACATCTTATCTAAAACGCATTCGGGTTAATGGTTGGTCATGCTCATTCCACAATTGACTTGCACTTGATAGTAATTATAGGAATTTTCCTATTTATTATTAAAGTAGTTATTTGTGGTGTCACCGAGCGCACGCGCAAGTAATTGCTCACCGATATTAAGTAGTCATCGTATCAGATAAGATATCTCGCATGTTCCATTTATACACGAGATAGAGGGCTACATCAATCACCGCCGCTTCTGGAGCTGTCGTCTTGATACGTTCTGTCGTCATTTCTAACTCACCTTATATTTATCTGCTTCCTTGCAAATTTAAATATAAAATTTCGTCACATAACGTTTTGTCTCATGATTTGTGTTTTTAGGACACTTAATTACTATTTCCGATGTAATTAAACAAATGTTAAACAGGATGTCCACAACGCGTTTCGACAGCATATTAATTACTTGGATCTGATCGGAGATGAAATTTTGTTATTATATTATTAACTTATTATTTATTGCTTAAAAAAATTGTGAACTCTTTCAGAGAATTGTAATCTAGGACAATATTTGCTATACTTTGTATTTATCCACTTTAAAAGAAATATAATAACAGTAATAATAATATTGTAATTGCTTAATAAACAATCTTCAACGTAACATTGTTCTAGTACAGCGTTGGCACATTTAATAGATTATGTTAACAAAGCCGACAATAAGCGGTTTTCCTCAATTGTCATCAGAGTTAAAGTCACGTATACAAAGCATAGGGTAAAGTGTCAGCGAAACTGCGCGTACGTGATATTAGGGACATACTCGGAGGTTGCCACGCGTCTCGTGACTCATGGCCTGCGCGTGCGCGGGTCGCTGTTCTAGATGGTTTACATTATTCTTTTTATTGTAGTGTTTCTTTGATTGTATACCTATTTATGACGGCTGAGAGGTGGAATAAATTAACCTTTGGGTTCGGATATTGGAGCAAGTAGATACTAATAATAAGTGTAATATAATATTTGAACTGAACAAATATTTAAAGCGTAACAAGTAATTTCAAGAAATTTGCTATTTCTATATATGAGTCTTAAATATGAGTAATTAATTAAAGATAGGAAAATTTCACATAGCTACTGGAATTACTTTAGCGTTTATATACTGATAAATACAGCGTGATAACCATCTAAGGTTCCGGATTGCATGACGGATTTAATATTCATGGCGAACCGGTTCTCACTTCTGATGGTTAATCCGACTGCGGAGGTCGCCTGAGGGCGCTTGTATGACGCTTCGCGTCGTCAAACAGTGGCATTGCCACTTTGACGTCATTACCTTCGCTCACAAAATACCTCTGACTAAGATACTTTCCTTGGTTTGTATTTTCGCATTTTTTTACGTATAACTGCGTCATTGTCTTAATAACATCTATGAGGTTATCGCTAACGTTGTTGACTTTTGTTTTGAAGTTAATAGGTATTGTTTATTCATTTAAATTTCTTTTGACAAGTAAACTTATTTTGTTAAGAAAATTATTTCAGTATATGGTAGTTACTTATCAATAGATACTGAATACACATGAATTTAGATTAACTTTCTAGAATAAAAATGTAAAAATATTCTAATAAACATGAAATGCTACCTTTTTATTGCAAACTCTTTATACCGTTACATTTATATCATTTTTATGTTAATAATTTGATGTGTTATCGATTTTGCAAAGTACGGGCAGCTGTTACTGGTTTCTTACCCGTTAGCTAGTCGCCTATTAGTTTAGTTTCGATACTTAATCTCATGGTCATTTGTGTTCATTTGGCGTCTCTTTAAATATTATTTTAGCTGCCGTCACAAAGTGTCCCCAGTCGGCACTTACAAAGGCAGCGGCTTCTCTTTCGTCTCGGTGGCGCCGAGATTTGCTAGCATCACCAAATACTTGAGCTCAAGATGCCAGGCCTAACTAATGAGTACATGTGTGCGATATTTTTTCTGTATGTTTCCGATTTCACCGCCAACACGACTTTTTGAATTTTCTCAAAGCGTTATCATACTAACCATCAGCTCAAGTCCTGTTAGGTAATAAATGAAGTGTTAACAATTAACGGTGTTCGGCCATAAAGTCATAATTGCCGCTATAACTTGTTTTTTTACATTATTAAGGTTATCTCATCGGCATCTTTTAAGCCCATTCGAGGAAGACAATAGGCCACAAAACTGCTCAAATGACACGTGTTCGTGGCCTCCTTTGTCTATTTGTTTCTGAGAAGTAACTAGACAATAGCGACCGACGTTAAAACAGGTAGGTACAGCAAGTGCAATGCGGAGCGTAAACAAAAAGTCGCTCTTGAAACAGTTACAAATCCCGAGGGCTGAGATAATACAATGCGGCGCCAATTTTTTTGCAACTTGTTTCTCTAGAGATTACATTTTCTTGGGGAGGTGACGGGACAAATGACGTGAAATGTCTGCTTTTTGTATTAACCGTCAAGTGTCAGAAGGACGACAGAACACTTGAAATGTTGAATACTAATCATTAATAAAATAATAAGTAATGAAAAAGAACTATATTTATTGTGTTTTCAATACAAAAATAAAGATAATTTAAAATTTCAATAGAATCATAGTTTGCGTAAAATTTGCACACACAGTTAAAATAAGTAATACTTATATTTCTTTTAATAAAAATCTAATACTTATATAAAGAGGGTTCTGAAAGAAGTCATGGAAGCGCAAAGTTTTGACCTTAAGTACTATTGTGCAGGAAATTTTGCCGTTCATAAGTTATTTGCCATTAACCAAGACATAGTTAAACTTGAAGTAGTTTTTTATTCTAACTGACCAGACAAATTCTGAGAAGCATGTTAAATTAAAACCCTTTTCTAGTAAAATGTTTGCCAATATTCACGTGCCGACAATCAGACCTCAGCCTCTTCACAAAGAGTGGGCCTTTAGTGGTTTATGAAGGACGCGTTAGAAATAATAAAATGCCTCGAGCCATCAAAAGAACCGCTTCTTACTGAATACACTATGATCTAACATTTAAAAGTCATATTTTATTGTTACCTAAATTTTATGGTCGCTCTTGTAATTTTATGATTTTCAAGTTTTATATTATGTTCGAGGTGCCTATTCTATAATGACTCCTTTGTTGTGTCACCGAGATTTTACGGTTATTTAGATAATTATTATGAAAATGTATTTGGAAAATAACAATATGTTTTTTTATGCTTGTAATATTTTCTTATGTATGTATATTTTGAGTCTTTTTCGTATAATAAAATTGAAACTAGTAAAATAAAAAAAAAACAAAAATTAATATGTTGATATATATCGTGATACCATCTAGGTGCAGTGACGCAGTGTCTGACTGATATGGGTTCAATACTCGGACATTCATCCTTTTTTTTTATTGTTTTTATTTTCTCGCTCTGTAAAGATAAAATGCGGCGTTGTGTTCTGTAACAGCACACTCATTGTTTTGAGATAATGCGAAAACTGAAGAATATGTTAAATAAGTATATCTAAGGAAGTAAAAATTTTAGATTTTTTTTTAGCTTCGCGCACATAGCAGGTTAGGCAGAGGGAACCATAGAACCTATTGTTACTATACTCCGTTCTCTTTCAACAATTCCGTTCCCCATTTTTTACTTTTAAGATTTTCATTGTTAAATAAAGTAAATAATATTTCGCTTTATAACCAAGAAGATTTGCATAAAATCGATGACACATTATATTAAGTATGCTTATCAATCTTGACATATGAAAAAACACGTGTAAAAAAAAAATGTTTTTCCCTATAACCATAAAAGTATAATAAAAAATTAAATAGACATAAATGTCACTTTAACGTACCACATTCTTTATTTTTGCTCTAAAGTCAACAAGTAGTCGAGATAAGGCGATTATAAATTGAGCATAGTATAAAGCATGCCAGGTATATAATAGCATGGTTCGCCTCCGGGAACGGTAGCTGATGTTTGATGCTATCATGGATAAATTGCTGGGTACCACGCAACAGGGTGGGAAGCAGACGACAAATAGTTATTTAGTAATTTGTTAATCGCTTTGAATGGTATAATGCAACTTTTGACGCCATTGACTTTAGATTCTATGTGAAATATATAATTTATGTATATTTATTAAAGAATTTTCCTTATGGCTATTCTATAAAGTATTTTGTGTCTGTTTTACACGTGTTTGGATATTATGGTGTTAATAAGTTTTTTTATTAATGTGGTATTTTTGAAATATTATGTTGAGTTTCCTCAAAAATGTAGAATTATACAAAGATATAAGTTTTTGTTATTTAAATTAATGAATATATAACGTAGATTATTTATAATTTTGAGAATAAAGTAATAATTTTCAAAATCAAGTTTTACCGTTATAACTTGTTGGTTTTTCACAGTCACTGTCTCGTCATTGAATTATGATAATATTATTAAATTATTGTATTACTATTGACAGCATAAAATACGACAGTTTTGATACGCATAAGTCCACATGTATGAAGGCTTAAAGATTTACAATTTTTAATCTATTTTGCTTTTATATTTGATTACTGCTTAATAGTTATTTTTAATTAAATTAAAAAAATGGAGGAGGTTCTCAATTCGACTTAATTTTTTTACCTATGTTACCTTGTAAGTTTTCACAGGTGATCCGATTTAGATGATTCTTTTTTTTTTTTAATAATAGCACTTGTAATGTAGTCTCATTTAAATTTAGTTAAGATCTGACGTATAGTTTTTGAGTTATTTTTGCATTTTATATGAAGTAGATTTTCTTTTTTTTCGTTAATAAAAGTTGACAACTTAATTGAAGCATGAGGTCAAATTCTGTATTTCTTAATAAAGACAAAGGTAATAACAAATTACTTAAACTACAGTCCCCGTAAATGCGTTAATAATGCATTGCGTAGTGAGTTATATGTCAATTTGTAAAAACATGGATGTCAAACCATGGTAGTGTGTGTAACATTTATTTTATTAATTTAATATACTTTATATAAATTATTTAAAAAAAATATTAGCATTCTGCACTCCTTCTGTACATAAACTATAAGTGTGCCAAGTTTCATGCTCCTCCGTACGAGTAATTTTCCTAAAAAGGGGATCCAAAGTTTTTGCTTCACGTATTTGTATATAGATAACATAGCAAGCTTAGTTCAAAACTCATATTATAATTTCTAATAGAAACATTGATCCACTAATATATGCCGTTACGATTAAATTTAATTAATATTTACATATATGCAGTGTTCACATGTTTCGAGGTGTTACTTGTGAGATAATGTGTTTATATCTTGATATATGTTTCCGTTTCCAATAAAGAGTTAGAAATTAATATTGAATGAACTAGATTGGGGCGTGAAATTGGTAAAAAATACAATTTAATTAAGCGTTAAATATGATTATTTAATTATATTTCGTGTTTTAGTAATCTTTTGCTATATTTTATAAATGAAGGCTGTTGATTTTGAAAAATATATATATATATTTTTAAGTTATTCTAACGCTTGTCGTGGCGCAGAGGCACAAGCGTGTGACTGTAAACGCGACAGGTTGTGGGTTCGATTACCACTCCAGGAAATGGAATATTTCATTTCCTGGGTTTGGTAACAAGGCAAAGCGCGGCGTTGAGTTCCGCCACTCAGCACGCAATGCTTCAATTCGGCGGGCAGTGGGGAAAGGAGTGTCTTAACACTAGGTTTCCTCTGCCTACCCTGCTATATGCGGGATACAGCGTGAAGCTATGTATGTATGTATGTAAGTTATTCTAATTAACGTATTCAAATTTTCTAAATTATAATAAGACTTATGGATTATGGATAACAAGTAAATCATATTTTTAGCAAAAGAATGGAAATTTAAATATAAAGTAGAAGCAAAAGTTATTTAAGTAATTTCCTATTAATTACGTTTAATAGAGCGGAGTGTTTTGACTCTACTTTCTTTCTGCCTACGCTGTTATGCGAGATAAAGCATGAAGCTGAATTATATTTATAAATATAAATGTTATAAACATAAGAAAGGACATTATGGCGCAGTGGGATAGCGCTGGACGGGAAAAGGGAATGGCAGTAGGATCGATTTGCACTCGCTTATAATGACAATTTCTGTTTTTTTTTTATATTTCACTACTGTAGCAAGGCTTAGCGCGGCGTTAAGTTCCGGCATTTAACACGCAATGTCTCGAATTCTAACGGAAAGTAGAAATGTCTTCATTGTTTATTTGAATCCTTTGCTATGCAGGAATGAAACATGAAACTCTTATACATATACCTAAGTATTAACCTCAAAATGACGTCATATAAGTAGTAGATCAAGCATCAGCTATGTCTGCAGTTAATCATACTATCAAACGCTATGTCCAAGGCGGTTATCGCTTTTAGTATGTACGATTTAAATCTTATATCTAGCTACCACCGCCTGCCGTTTCAACTTATCTTAATCTTTAATCACTACCGGTCATTCTCTACTGAGATAATAACTCAACTTGTAACGTACTCGATAGCATGTGTCTTTAGTTGTGAAATAGTCTATAATCCATACTGTTTCTGTGATATGTTGCCCATAAAGATAGAGAACTGTACTCTTAATGTAGGTATATCGTAGGAATAATGCGTAGAGTACCTATATGTTGCTAAAGCATCGGTTTTGACGGTTTTTTTTTTATATAAGAAGTTAATCTCAAATTCATTCGTGTGTGTAACTTTTATTTTATTAATTTATTTTATTTCTAATACATTATTAGAAGTTCTATTGGCTTTACTTCTTCTCTACATAAAATTTAACTGTACCAAATTTTATACTAGTCCACCCACAAAATTTTCATAAGTTACAGCCTTTTCTTTACATATCAATATAATACATACAGCGAAATTCCCAATGTTTATATTTACATTGTTAAAACCCGCCAAATTCTTTTTAATTGGTACATAAATATCCATCGATTACTGAAAATATATGAATACATTTTTATAAAAAGTAAGGTAATTCTTTGCATTTTGTCAAACTATTTTTAATTTACTTATAGTAGTGACTCGCTCAAAAAATTTCTTAATAAGTATAAATATAACCAAAGAATTTATTTGAAATTATAATGTGAGCGCATTTTTTCAAGTAACAAGATACCACCAGCAATTTGATGATAGTACCTAACATAAAAAGCTTATCAATTTTTCTTAAAATGATCTGTTTAATTGAGAGGCAGGTGCAACCAGTTATATTAAAGATCTAATTCCTGCACCACTTCCGTCACTGTCATTACTTGTTAATACTAAATTAGGTGGTTATATTCATAATGATAGCGATGATTGCCTGATAAAGTAGGAATGTAATGTATTATTCATTTACAACATGTTCTAGAACATCCGTTTTTTTTTTTTTTTTATACTACGACGGTGGCAACAAGGCACACGGCCCACCTGATGGTAAGTGGTTACCGTGGCCTATGGACGCTTGCAACACCAGGAGCATCACTTACGCGTTGCCGACCCTAAAATATCCGTTCATATGAAAACTCTTATCATATAGCGCGCAAAGATTGTAGGATCAAATTTTATACGCAGTTAAAAATAATGAGAGGTGAATTGTATATTTACACCTGTACGTTATAGAAATTCTTTAGATATTGACGTCGATATTAAATTATTTAATATGTATAGTAAAGTATATTTAATTTTGAATTAAATAATTTGCGTTTGATACTACTTTTTTATGCGTCTCCATAGACAAAACAATTTTGTTTCCATCTAAACTTAGTTTATAGGACTTATATTCCGGGCTTAGTATTCACTATAGACTAGATAAGATTCAGGTTTGTAAATATCTTATATATAAACATGGCTAGGATAGCTTTTGTTTGGTGGTAGGAGGTTCGTCCTCCGTCTGGCTCGCGACCACTATCATGTCAAAGACGAA
>JAKGSA010000479.1:0-64285 GCA_033558755.1 Philaethria dido
CGCATACTAGCGAGTAGCTCTATTGACATTATTTAAACTTTATCACTTGTTACATTGTTATTCAAATCGACGGCCTTGACTTTGTTTTATTGTAGTGTTATTTTCTAGAAGTGTTTATTCACAGTTTTTCTAACATTTGAGGTTTGGATTTTAATTTATTTAGAGTTTTTGTTTGGTGGTAGGAGGTTCGTCCTCCGTCTGGCTCGCGACCACTATCATGTCAAAGACGAACCGCCAAATATCTTATGATGTGTTCCGGTTCGATGGCATGTAAGCCAGGTTTTCCCCTTTCCCACCCATCCTTTCCCCAAAATGTGGTGGTTCCGATAGCGGACTACTACATTATCCTCCCTTTCCATCTGTATCCTCTAGGTTGGCAACGCATCTAGTACATCTCTTGTGTTGTAGATGTTCATGGGCGAAGGTAACCACTTACCATCAGGCGGTCCTTCTGCTCGTTTGCCATCCGGTATCCATAAAAAAAAAAAAATAGCTTCAAATTATAAAAAAGTAATATGAAAATGAGTATTATTGACTAATTACGCTATTCATTTACACGCTCATTACGGCCCAGTGAGTGCTTTCAACTTCATTATAAAAGTTATAAAATCCTCTAGATTTAATATGACTGATCGTTAAACTTATATAGGTGTTTGTGATAGTGTAATGTGTTTGTGTTGCGTTGGGAACTGTAAATAAACATAAACGGGTGTAGTAAAGATTATAAGTGCTATGAGGAACGAAAAGATGCACATACGTAATAGTTGTAACTTCAATTCAATAACATGTTTAAATATATATTAATAAATTATTTCCTAGTCTACTAAGATAAATTTTAATGCTGGATTCCACTACTACCGTTCATGATGTTTTTAAATGGATGAACACTGGAGATTTCACTTCTTCGTCTTCGTCAAAGAATACCGAGACGCGAATTTAACATATTTTTCAATTGGATGTTTCATGTAATTATTTAACACTAGCTTTCCGCCTGCGGCTTCGCCCGCGTGGAATTCGGTAAGGAGTAGACTATAGTCTTTCCCAAGGTCTAGACTATTTGTCAAAATTGGTTAAGTGGTTTAGGTGTGAAAGTTGTAAACAGTTGAACAATCTTATATGATTTTATGTTTGACAATAAGGAACTTCCATACAAACTTTCATCCCCTATTTCAACCCCTTCTACTATTATTTTCGCAATAAAAAGTATCCTATGTCCTTTTCCAAGTTTAGTTCTATCTTTATACCGAATTTTATCAAAATCGGTTTAGTGGTTTAGCCGTGAAAGCGTAACAGACAGACAGACAGACAGAGTAACTTTCGCATTTATAATATTAGTAAGGATTAATGTTAATATTTTCATTTCCTGTGTTTGGTAACAAGTGCGGCGTTGAGTTCCGCCACTCAACACGCAATGCCTCAATTTGGCGGAAAGTGGGGAACGGAATTGTTGTAAGAGAACGGAGTCTCTTAACACTAGGTTCCATTTGCCTACCCTGCTATAAATGGGATACAGCGTGAAGTTAAAAAATAAAATAATGTTCCATGTATCCTCCTAGATGCACTATTTTACCCAGAACTGCAACATTTATAAATATATTTATAAAAAATGAAAAAATAGGGTAGGTATATTACTTATAGGTACAATCGTGACAACAATTACGTTCATATCATAAAATCGTCATTTTATTTTCGATATCTTAATAAAACTAATCTGCCTCTATACCTACAAAAACTTACTTAAATATGCATATTTTACTTTTTTATGAAGGAATTATAATTTACACAAAGTCAAAGTCAAAGTCAAAGTCAAATAATTTTATTCAAAATAAGAAGTTACAAGCTTCATTTTTTGAACGTCAAATAATTTACCACCGGTTCACTAAACACATATCACATAAAATTATATCCGTCTCCATGTTTCAGGAAACAAAAGTATAAAAAACTGTTTTATTACTAATAATTAGTTATTTCAATAAATAAAATTAAGCGAATTTTATAAATCATATGTTTAATTGTAAAGATACATTCGATATAGATTCAACGTGAAGTTATACAATTTGGGTGTTGTAATTGGATAGCAGGGCAAAGCTCGTTATACCACTTTTACGGACTATTGAGCTTTTATGAATACTTTATTAAAACTCATTACTAAGGAAGCGAAACATCGTGATTCCAATTACGTAACGCCTTTCACATCCCTCGCGTAATTTTACGTCATTTATACAACACGTAAAGTAAAATAACGTTACGTTAAACGTGACGTAATATATTTATTTTCAATTATAATATATTTACTTTTAATTTTTTCGTCATAATTAAAGAACTGAACTGAATTTTATATTTTAATTTCTTATATCTTTTTGAAAAAAAAGATATAAGAAATTAAATTTTTTTGAAAAAAAAGTTGCTTTTGTAACAAATTAAAGTGTAATTAAAAGCGCTCATTCATTAATGTAAAGCCCAGTGATTTTTTTTAGCTTCACGCTGTATCCCGCATATAGCAGGGTATACAGGGGGAACCTGAGAACACAGTGTTAAGACACTCCGTTCCACACATTCCGCCGAATTGAGGCATTACGTGCTGAATGGCGGTACCTAACGCCGCGCTTTGCTTTGTTACCAAACCCAGGAAAATACTAAACTTTTACATTTCCTGGACAGGGAATCAAACCCACAATCTTCGCGCGTCACGTTTACAGTCGCACGCTTGTGCCTCTGCACCACGACATGCGTCATAAGTTATTTTATTTTCAGTTTTACTTTTATTTAGGTATCTAATTTATTATTGAGTCTAAATGGTTAATCCCAGGCCTGTGCTTTTATCTGACTAAGCATCGGTCTTCCCTATACAAATATCATACGTAAGATTTGAATTAAGTAAAACATTTACTAAAAGTACGAAAAAACGAATAACCAAAAGTTAATGTTTGTAATATTTAATATCTTATTTTTAAAAAATAAGCGGATTAAATAGCGGAAATTACGCATAACTTGCTAATAAGTTATAATAAAACAAATAAATTCATATCATTTTAATATTATTTAGATAATTAAGAACAAAAATAGAAAGAGATATACTATAAAGAGATAGACTTAAAAAAAATGCACTAAAAAGGACAATAATGAATAACACAAAAACTACTCCCCAGATTTTAACAAAATTTAAATGCGGCTACATCGGAAGGTCTTACTATCATATAAAAATAGAATCACCAAAATTAGTTTACTAAGTAAAAGTTAAAATATAGTCGAATTGATAACTTCCTCCTTTTTGACTCCAAAAAGTCTAAAAATGAAAAAAAAAGCAAACTGTAAAAATCGCAAAAATATATAATATAATGGGGCTAAAATATTTTAATAATATCATAATAAATAAATCGCCCTGTAGTAGATCAGAGAGGCACAAAGAGCGACTGTAAACACGACAGGTTGTATTAAAAAATGTTTAATATTTGCCTGTCTACCCTCTGGTAACAAGGCAAAGCACGGCGTTGAGTTCCGCGACTCAGCACGCAATGCCCCAACTCGGCGGAAAGTGGGGAACGGAAATGTTAAAAGAAAGCGGAGTGCTTTAACACTAAGTTCTCTGGTCCGCTCTACCTACCCTGCTACGTGCGGGATACAGCGTGAAACCATAAAAAAATCCTGCACTTAAAGTGTCTTTAAAAGATGCGACGTGTAGTTTAATTATAACAAGTAGTGGCGCATGTAGCTTTGATTGCTCATTATTTTTCTCATTTCCTTTCGCGGGATAAAAAATAAATTGACTGTTTGAAGTAATGAAGATCCTAGATGATTATCGTTGATTAGTTTACAGTGTAACTATCTAGGGTTAGTTTACCTTGTGTTTATTAGTTTTTGTGAGCACCTTTGCTCTTTTGCTCTACTTACAGGTATATTGCCTCGATAAAGTATGTTCATGTTATAGTAACTTATTTTTTTAATATATTTTTATTTTCTCTCTGCCTTCTCAACTATGCGTAAATTTATTCTATATTAGTAGTAAAATACAATATTTTAGCAATTATAGTATATGATACACCTCACAGAAAGATTTATGGGTATAAAAAAAAGAATTTTTATAATGTTTTTATGGAGATTATCAAGATATATAGCTAAAGTACTCTATATTATTTTTAAACGACTTCACATCAATCCATCTGTGGGTCTTCGTGACTAGGTATCGTTTATTTATTCTTGATCTTTTATATCTTGAGGCTTCACGTCGTATATAATCATAATACAAAAGGAATGCAAGTTAAAAATTCACGACATCAACTATTTTAATACCTGAAAATAAAAATATATAGTTTTAAAATGATACAAATAAATTTTACCGCAGTCGCTACTGACTCGTATTTAACTATGTACATATGATAGTAAATTCGACTGTAATTTCAGAAAATGGTAATGGTCATACTAATGTTTTAATTTTTTCTTCTTGATCGTACCCATCATGACTGATGATCGTGGTTGGTGGACATCTTGCAAGCACAAGGACATTGCTGCCATTGATTGCGATATCACGCAATTCTATTTTGGACGGGGTGGAGAACGGGTGTCTTGACACTAAGGTTTCTCTCTATTATCTTACGAGTCAAAGCGTAGAGCTGAAATTTTATATTACGAAACATTTATATATATGATATTATGAAAATATAATTCCATTGTTTTCATGTCGGGTGGTACTTTGCGTTAACTGCGAATTTATTGTTTTTGAATAATAATAAATTTATCTTGAAAGCTAAACTACTAGATATATTAAATATGAGTTTCCTTAACGCGTATGTAGCTTTTACAGTTAGTTAATATATTTATAAGTTAGTTAAGTTATAATAAATATAATTTGAGGGTCTTTGTTGTTTTTTTACTACAAAATCGAGTATAATTTTTATGCAGATTTTGTGACGTTTTTCAAAGACGAACCGCCAAATATCTTGTGATGTGATTTCCGGTTCGATGGCATGCGTAAAGCCAGGTTTTCCTTTCCCACCGTCCTTTCCCAAAAATGTGGTGGTTCCGAGACGGACACTACATTATCTCCCCTTTCCATCTCTGTATCCTCTAGGTTGGCAGCGCATCTAGTACATCTCTTGTGTTGTAATGAATATTTCATGAAGCGAGAAGGTAACCACTTACCATCAAGGCGAGTCCTTCTGCTCGTTTGCCATCCGGTATCCATAAAAAAAAAAAATCATGAATTACATTTTAAAAGAATAAAAACATAGTCGTATATTATACTGACTATAGTAGGTTTCTGGCCATTTTTTCAGTGTTAAACCGTTACGCATTTGTATGTATTCGCTATTCTCACGGATGCGTCATTATTTACTCAAGTGTAATAATCACGAGAAAACTGTAAAATGAATGAACGAATTAATTTACAAGACACGTGATTTTTGTAAATCATGTTCAATATTTTATAAGAAAGAGATTTTCTATTGATGACTGACTGAATGTGGCAATTGTAAGCTAAAATGTCATTGTGGGGAATAATTAGGTACAGATAAAAGGTCACAGGCAAGTGAAGCAGAAGTAAACATTTCACGATTCTTTTTGCATGCCACGATAGACAAAGAAAATTGCCAAAACACTTCATTCATTGACGACGTTGACTTCTGCCAATTATTATGAATTCGGGGGGAAAGTTCAAGACGGTGAGTCATGATACAAGGTTATCCTTTTTTTTAAACGTGAGGAAATCCGTTACGGATACCCATGAATATGTGGGACAACGAACTGGCTGTAAAGAGGCCGAGTACCCACTAGAACCTCATGGTGTTTCTCTTCTTTGGCCAAGGCCCTCGAGATCTGCCCCTATCATTCGTGAGTCTATGACTATCCTGCTATGCGGGAAAAAGCGTGAGCTGTTAAAATTAGGTATCTATTTGACGCCTACACTTTAAGTTGCCAAAATAAATAACTGGTTATCTCAATATAATATTCTTGCACGTGCTAATAGAATCAAAGCTTAATGGTATGTAATATTTTATATCTAATTTTATTATAAAAATATGTAAATTATTGAGATTGATTGAAATACGTTTTAAGTGTAAAAGGCTTCTCAGTGTTAATAGCTTGGTGCGAAACCAGTTTCCCTTGAGAAGATTATAAAGGATGTCCCAAAATTAACGCAAGATTTGACTTTGCCGCCATTTGCTATTATATTCATTATTCATTCGCTATTAAAAGACTAAAATGGCATTTTCTATTTAATTCAAATCTTGCGTTAATTTTGGGACACCCTATATCATGACAATGACACTAATGACGATCGACATCATTATGTAAAAGTCAGCAATGTTTATATCTTTATATTTTGCTAACTTGAAACATCCATAAATAACTTTTAGTATTATTTAACACATATCCTCATTTAGTATTTTTTATTACTCTTTAATGGGTTTTTATACAAATTCATATACATATACTAAAAACAGTCTAGATTCTCGATAAGTATAATTATATATTTTTTAAATTATTACACACATTTATCATTAATCAGGCAATCAATGCAGTAGGTTTAATAATGGAAAAGATAACAACCTTAAAATACAATAAGGATTTTTTATAGGGCAACATTATCATTGTAAAGTTGTTATAAGATTATGGTATATATTTATTCTTATATTTCATACTTATTAAAAACGAGACTTTCGAATGTAATTCATTTTTACTAGGCGTGAATAGGTTAATAAGTGGACTTGTATGTACATTTTTTTAGATATTATTAGTTAATAAGATTTTTTCCACTTATAGGTTAATTAAATGCATAACTAAAACATTTTCAGGCAAATCTAACATCTTCATTTAAAAAAAACATTTAAAAGACTAAAAAACAGTATTTACAGATAAAATATAGGCTCAGAAATGCCTGTAAATAAATATGCATTTTCGATTTATCTAAGTAAAAGGCAAAGCGCGGCGTTGAGTTCCGCCACTCAGCACGCAATGCCTCAATTCAGCGGAAAGTGGGGAACGGAGTGTCTTAACACTAGGTCTCTTCTGCCTACCTTGCTATATGCGGGATACAGCGTGAAGCTATGTATGTATGATTTATCTAAGTTAATAAACGTCTGGTACAAAACTAATATATGCTTTCGGATCTTCAAAAATGTTATTAAAAAATAAATAATACACAGATATATATAAAAAAGAAAAGAAAGTTTTCCAAACAAGGTAATTGATTTTCGAATTAATCTTTATCGAGTTATGGTCGCTACATATTTTGGGAACGATAAAGCCAATTATTTACTTGGAGCGTTTAAATAATTGCCATTACCAAATCCACTTAACATTTTTTAAATGAACTTATCTGTAATTTTATCTTGTTAGAGCTACATATACTTGACACATAATTTCTATTTACTTATATTTTACAGCTTTCAATCGCAGTGTAGGAAATGCTCCCACGCTTTTCTTAAAGTACACATGTCGCCTAAGGTATTTCATTGAATTTTAATGTGATATAACCTAATTCATTCTTACTTAATGTATGTGAATGGATAGATGATGTCAGATGTTCATTCACTTCCAAATATTTAAATTATTATCAAATGTCGCTCTAATGAGTGTCATATTTAATCATTAAAGTAATTATTTTGAGATATATTAATGAGATAGATAAGTTTAAGAGAAAATTGTAGCACATTTATCGAAAAAAATTGGATGAGTGTGCAGTTTGCAGATACAACGTAATCCACGTGTCAACAGACTACCAAAGTAGCTTATCCCTTCATAAATCACGTGTCCCAAATATGTTGAAACAATGAAGAAAACTTAATCCCCTGTAAATCCGTGACGCACGCCCGCCCACACGACCATAAAAAATGCCGTCCAAGTTACGCACACAAAATAAACCTCACCCGTACACGTATATGCGTTGCGCGTGCTCGCCACTCGCTCCACGGCTTCTTATTATTATTATTTATTGTTGAATAATGTGAATGGTAATGCGTGGTTGTTCACGATCCCGCATAACACCTGCCGTCTTTTCCCACAGTGTTGAGGATGTGCGAGCGAGAGGCCCCGCTCGCGTGGTCTGCGCGTGCGCAACCGGCACAGCGATAGCGTAGCGCGTAGCTCCGTAGCGCTGAAAAACACAATTAATGACATGTCATGCTAATTGAATTTGTTATTTTAGTTGGAGTAATCATTCATTTGATTTATTGCTTTATTTATAAATTTGGCTAATTGTAAAGGAATTCAAAATCTTTTACATCTTAAAAAAAATCCATCTAGAAAGGTCTTGATGTTCATAGATAGTTGAAACCCATTTTAATTTTACAGAGCGCAATGTAATCTCTACTCTACTAATTACTAATACTAACTCTACTTAACTTTTTGATGTTAGGGCTGATTGTGTTTTTTGTAGTTTCACATGCTTTTCCCGCCTACCAGGGTAGTCAGAGAGAAACTAGCGCTAAGACGTTCCGTTCTCCAAATTGCGTCCAAAATCTAAACTTTTATGTTATAAGTGGCGGTATTCAACGCCGGGCTTTGCCCTACCAGGGGAATAATGAGAAAAATTAAAATTTAATAATTCTCCCAAGTCGGAATCGAACCCCATTCATTACAATCAGACAATGCCCCACTGCGCCACGATATCCTCTAATTATGTTACTCGATTACTTTAGTTTTGCCTATATGATAAGTAGGTTATAATTTTCTACTTTACTGAAGGCAAACATCATTTTTTTCGCAGTAAATATAGTAATTATAGACAAGATCTCCTTTTTTAAATGAACAGTTATTTATCAAGTACGCACAAGCGAATCTACATAAATAAACAATAAGTATAGCTGTCCTATTCATTACTTTACATAATGACCTTGTTTGATAACTCTATTTTTAAATTGTTTTGGTCATTTACTAAATTGTGATCTAAAAATAATATTTTGATTTTACATATGAATTTTGATATGATTTTACAAATTTAGGTAGCTAATAATACTCATATGATAGGTGACTTTTGATTTTCTAGAACAAATTGTTTTTTTATAGAGCTCTTGATTTAGAAATAAAATGTAATGTCTTTATTTATTTATTTTTTTTAACTTCACGCTGTATCCCGCATATAGCGGGGTAGGCAGAGGGAATCAGAGAACCTAGTGTTAAGACACTCCGTTCTCTTTCAACAAATCCGTTCCCCACTTTCCGCCAGATTGAGGCATTGCGTGTTGAGTGGCGGAACTCAACGCCGCGCTTTTCCTTGTTACCAAACCCAGAAAATAAAAATACTTAATTTCCTGGGGTGGGAATCGAACCCACAACCTGTCGCTTTACAGTCGCACGTTGTGCCTCTGCGCCACGACAGGCGTTTAAGTCTTTATTTTTAATATAATAAACTGGTTGTCACGAAAAACGCGTAAAATACGCGTTGCTTTAATTATCAGTGGATTTTATATCAAATACATGGTGGTGTGTAATTCTTTTTATTAATTTAGTGAGTTTCTAATGCATTATCATGATAAATATAGGCTTTCTGTATTTTTTTCTAGGTATAGAATTTTTAACGGGCCCAAATTTCGTCCGTATAATTTTCGTTTGGAGTCGAAAGGGATGAGAGGGTTTTTCCTTCACGTACTCATATAAACAAATTGTATTTTTAAAAAGTCCATTAGACAATTTATAGATATAGTTTGTACGAGTATAATTTTTGTTACATCCGTAATTTATATATGTAATAATAGTATTATTTCATTAAGTTTCATACTCCCGCATGGCAGGGTAAGCCGAAGAAAACCCGATGTTAGTATTTAAACCCAGGACACTTCGTTCTACATTTTACGTCGAAATTCGACACATTTTACCAGGGCAGAGATAAAAAATATTTAAATATAGTAAATCCCCGAATTGGGATTTTACCTATGACCTTTACGCTTTAAGTCTGACACTGCTCCAGTGCGTCATGATGAATTTGTATATTTTCTGCAATTTACATTTCCAATCATTTAAAAAAAAATCTTCGAGATGGCGTACCCTAACGTTCTACCTACTCTAAGATCAAAAGGACCATATTGCCATTATCAATGTGGCCTCGAGATAAGAACTTATATTTGTCGGGTGTCATTTAGAAAAAATCAAAAATATAATAGAGTCAAAGTCAAATAATTTTATTCAAAATAAGAAGTTACAAGCTTAATTTTTTGAACGTCAAATAATTTACCACCGGTTCACTAAATTTAATGCCTCAGACCTAAGAAGAACCGGCGCAAGAAAGTCTAGAGTCTAGAGTTCGGTCTACAACGCATATAATTATTAATTTAGCCTTACCAAGCCAAATTATGTGCATAAATATATTGCAGATTAGAACAGCCTTTATCAAGGCTAGATTTTTTATGCTTACGAGTTACGATGACTTTAAACGTTTTATTCATAGCATTAGAAAATACCTGCCAATGATTATTTAAATATGCAATAAGATTCTTGCATTATAATTGTGCGCTTACCTCTACATATAAGGTTTAGACGCGTATTTTCCTGTTACGCACACTGAAGTAGCCAGTACATGAATAGATACCCCGGATGTTCGCTATTTAGTTTAGTTCAAGTCAATGGATGCTATAGCTGAATTGACAATAAAAATTGCTCATCTCAGCCTTTTAATACGTCATCGGTGTTAAAATCGATTAAAGTTCTTATTACTGAGTGATAGGGTTTATTTTGTTAAGTCAAATTTCTCCAAAGAGATTGTCCACCATGTAGGTCAGTCTATTAATCGGGTTGCCGAGGGCCGGATGAGGTTATTAAGTTTCAAAGATTTAACAAAAACTAAATCTTATGTTACATCACCTTATACCTTGTTTGCTTGAAAATGTGATTATAATTTACGAGCTTATTTACAAATATATATTTTATGTCGTATATAAGTAATCCTATAATTATATTCTATGGTTCATTTACTTTTTAAAGTTATAAACACACTAAACCTATGTCAGTTTTATTATTTGTTACGTTACAGCAACAACAAGTAACATCACTGATAAGTAATTGTAGCTTTTGAAATATTTGTCATTTCAGCACTAAATATATCTGAATAATTAATATAATTATTGTATGTAGTCAATTTTGTTATGACGTTTTTAACTCAATGCTCATAATTTACTCAATTATGAATCACGTAAATAAGTAGGATTTCCAGGTCGGTGGTTTCACGGCGGACTGGCTGTAGACCTTAATGGCGGGCCTTTTGGCGTCTTTCGGGGTCAGTGTGGTCGCCAAATGTGCTCGTTCACAAGAAATCCGACCCGTGAAAGTCGATCCCGACGCCGAGATTCGCGACACATGGACACGGCACGGCACGCTAAAGGTCGACCGAGGTGGTATTTTTTATAACCATCCTTGTTTATGTCACCATAATTCAAGATTACGTTACGTTGCCACATTTTTAAAACTGACTCAGCCTCAACAAAATGCATCTCGCAGAAGAGATTATGAGACGTCAATAAACAGCTTACATATAAATCGTTAATTTACAATACCCGAGTGCGATTGCGAAATAATAAACGCATAAACAGTAGCAACGAGCTGCGCCGGACACCTCCGCGATAAATCAACATCTCCATTATAGTTTTATTCTTTGGAGTCCCTTTCACGGTCTTCGAGCGAAGGATTCGGTCTCGAACGCTCACAAATAATTGTCGGTTGTTGTTATTTTATTGTCATGTCATTTTTTCTTTTCTTGCGTCCTTGTCTCACCTTAGGAAATCGTGTGCTGCGTCTCGCTCTGTCTCGTTTGGATTGTAGTAGCGTCGCGAGCACGTGCGACACGTTAAAGGCAGAGCGTTCCCACGGTGCGGGCTCGAGCGGCCGCCGCGCCTCACCCCCCCACCTGCCCCCTCACCGCCCCCCGCAGCCCCGCGCGTGACTTCACTCCGGACACTCGTGCCAATGAAATAAAGTGGCAGAGTGCCCGCACAGCACGTTCCAATTGCAAAACTTCGCTTGAAGATTTCGTGGTAATGAAAGTGTCGGAAATGATAGCTCCGGGGTTGAGTAACGCTAGCATTGCCACCCGTTATCGTAAACCGTCTTTAAACGTAATTGTTCATTGATAAAACACTTTGCAAAAACTCCAGTGGCTGATTGCATTCAATTTTTTGTTTTTGTTTCAGCTTAAACTTAGTTTCCGCGGTTTTTACTATTTAAATGGCGATAAGTTTTTTAAAGTTAGTTGAAACACTTTTTTTTGGTGCGAATGCGTTTTTGATTACGTTAAATAACTGATTTAAATGTTCTTTAAACTGGTTTACTTCCTACGCAATAAGTAACTATTTAAAAGCCTTGTTAGATATTTGTGGCAATAACTTTGTATAGGTATATTTAATCAAATTACTTGTCAGTAAGTGTTATGGCAGTTATTAGATTTGGTATTGATCTGTCTAGTGCTACCACTTATATAATGTTTTACTTCTCATTGACAACACAATTATTGCTTGTAATTTTTTTTCTAGTTTTAAGCTATATAGCTTTTTGCCTTATTAGCATTATTCTTTGTTTTTCGCCAGAAATAGAGATATTACGAATTGAGTAACGAAACTTAACGCTGCACTTTATCTTACTAGAACGGAGAAATGAAAATAATTTAAATATCTTTGCCCACTCGAGGGTAAGGTTATTAATATTAAACCTTGCCCGCGAGTGGGAATCGAACCTACAACCAGTCGCTGTACCACAGCGCCGATGGCGTTAATAATGCCTGTGAGCCACAATACAAATACAATGTAACATAAATCACAATTAATCTCCAATATGTGAATCATAAATAAGTATTGTTAATAAAAAACTTAAAAAATTCATATTCAAAATGGTTTCTTATAGGTTTAAGTTATTTTCCATACACGTAAGCGATACTAAGCTCTCTTAAATTACAACGTATAGTACATGTTTTGTATGTGAGTAGGAATTAACAAGACCTAATGGGGCTACTGTTAATTAACGAATAACATAGCATGGTTACTGCCTGTGTCCCAATTTGATACAACTTTGCTCACTTGAAAGTGTCTCGTATAATCGAGATAGTACATTGTCTTGTGCTGTTTATCTTAAGTTGGTACTGTTAATTAATTTTTAATACATCGTTGAAGCTTCAGCCTTTTGTATACACTATTTTTTATTTATAGATATTATTTATTTAATGTTTGACTACTTTGCAATGGCTTTGGGTTCGATTCCTACTCAGGACTTTCGCAAGACTTATGGAGTATTTCATTCTACCTCTTGTGGTATAATGAGGATGAGAAAGTGTATAAGAATGATTTGTGTTTATAATGAATTTAAATATATTATATGTAATTTATAATTTTGAATTTATAACACTCATCTGAGTACTGACACAAGATCAATCATATTTTCACATAACCCATATCTAAAGGTCACGCGTATGCCATCCACTACATCACTTTATATTAAAGAAACTATCCCATTTATAGCTCGTAAATATTGCAAGTATACAATTCTTATGATATTTTGAGCTTTACCTTCAAAGAATAAAGTTCAAAATAGATTACATTTAAAAATTTGTAACAACCATTTAAAATTATTTGTTAAACATCGAACACAAGCCACAGGTTATCGCAATGGTATCTCTGTGTAGTTACGCTAAGAGCTAAAATTACGTTTCGGCAGAAGTAAGATTGTGTATCGAAAGCCAGGAAGCGCATTGTTAGGTCACGTTCTCACAACTCCCCTTTTCTTCGAGGGGAATAATTGCACTTTTTTCTGTCGCATATGCCCAAGGAAACGGTGGATTGTGCAAGATCGTTCCCACGATTCGCCCCCTGGGCATAAAGGCCGAGGTCAGGAAAAAATACGTGCCGGCATAATGCGGGGGCTTCTTTTGTAACGGCAGATGCATTCTAGGGTTAAGTGTGGAATAGTAAATGGATTGATTGACGCGACTTTGTTAGCAAATCGTATTGGAATTTTTTCGTGACCGTGACGAAAATATAATGGTGTAATGTGCAATTGTTGTTTGCGATTTATTTGGAATATTATTGTTGTATTCGATGATAATTGTTTTGACTTTTTGTTTTATCATTGCATCAGTAGTTAGAAGATAATTCACAAAATGCATTATATATGCGGTATTCAGTCAATTTTCAAATACTTGCAAAAATAGTTACGTTAGTAAGTCAAATGAAAAAGTTAATTTGGAATAAAACAAAAAATAACAAGTGTAAAATTGCATTTAATCACACGTTAACTTTTTTGTATTACTGGTAACCATTTTATCTTCTAATATCGCATTCCTTGGTTCCGATTTCGAATTTCTCGCCACTACTCCATACTGCCATTAGAGACAAAAAGCTGTGGACAAAAAAGAATTGCACCTTTTCTAAGGCGTTCTTTACCTATTTGAGAACTGGTCGCGTTCCCACGCTCGCTCGCGCCAGTTGCGCGTCTCCCCTCCGTATTTTTTCTTTTTCTTACCATATCAATATGTATCATTAAATTCTATAGCGTTTTATTTTTAATGTAGTAACAGTTTTGCGTTTGCTTATGTAATGTTTTTTTAGTAACGACATAATGTTATGCCGTCAATTAAGGAAGCTTGCAAAATGGACTCCACTTATTAAAGTATCTAGTTTAAAGTTTGGTTTATCTTGTATAAAAAGAGTTAGTATATACTAAATATAGTCTCATATCTAAAGCAGGTCATAAAACAAATACTCTTATATGTTATTATCCAGTTGAGTATTAAGCAATTCATTATACAGATAACGTTTTCTCGGTTACTTGGCCTAAGTAATCATAATGCACTCGATCAATGGGGCATGTGCGGATATGAGATACACACTACGCACATCCAACTGAAACTCAATCTTAAGCTTTACCACGGAGGTTTTATACTTATTTCTTTTATAATAATAAACAAAGCTGTATGAAATTGTAAACCGAACTCTATATCAAAAGAGGTTGGATATAAAATCAGGAATCGAGAAGAGACGAGCACATTGCGTATGCTTGTGTTCGAGCCGTTCCCACGATCCACGCGACATATGGCGCGAGCGGGAGCATTTACGCGCGAGGGGCGACGCGTGCACAAAAAATACTGGACTTAGAGCTCTATGAATAACTTAGTGATAGATAAGCTATTATGATTGTAAAGATCTATTTTATAGCTAGATTATCATTTTTTTTTATATTTTGACTATATTCATTTTATAAAATTTTAAAAGTAAATAAATAGAATTTATGCATTCGTAACGTTTAAGATTAAGTTCATAATCATATAAATATGTTTGTAAAGAAAATTGAAAATGACATACAAATTCTTTAACAAGATCAGATTTCATGACATAAACGTAAACAACAATGTGTATGTGAATCAACAAAAAATTAAGGTCATATAAATCGTACGTAAATTAGAATTTTCTTATTTTATAGAAGGGGGCAGGTGGCGCGCGCGCAACTGTCGCCGTTCCCACGGCTCGAGCACCGGGCGTTCGCGTCATACATCGTATGCCAATTATGAAATTGGAAATTGTTCGAATTATCAACTTTGGATGTTTCTTGTTTTGCTTGGGGCTTTTTTTTGACATTGACATTTGAATGTTTTTTTTTAATTTTTTAAAACTTCATCGCAAAAGCAATACGTTGTGCGTGTTAAGAATTTTATTAACATTATAATTATTAACATCACGATTATCTGTAATTATATGTAATTGTAATTTGCATTTAGTACCCTTAAAAATAATCTTGGTAATTTTATAAGAGTTGTTTGTTTATTACGCTTTTTCTTTTTTTCAATTTTTTTTAGTGCACAATAAAAAATTCAGTCTATTTTATAAAGTGTTAAACAAGAATACCCACAAATAAAAAAAATAATTTGACATAGTTGCACATTTATTATTTATAACGCTTTTTTATTTATTTATTTTTTGCTACACAATAAAAAAATAAAGTCTATTTTATAAAGTGTCAAATAAGAATACCCACCAATAAAAAAAAAAAAAAAAAACTTGACATACTTCAACATTCATTATTTAAGTAGTTAAACTGTCAAAAAACAGTGTTTATTATCTAGCATTGTTTAAGTAATTGTCATTGTAGTCACTACACTACAATGTAGTGTATACGCGTGCGGCGCACGAGTCATAATTGTTCGGAAGGCCGCTGTGGACCGCTAGCTATTGTTAGAGGACTATGTTAAATAGACCTACAATAAAATAAGTTAACTTATATAACAAGTATGAGTAAAGTATTAAATGTATTTGTAATTGGTTTTTTTTTTTTTTTATGGATACCGGATGGCAAACGAGCAGAAGGACCGCCTGATGGTAAGTGGTTACCTTCGCCCATGAACATCTACAACACAAGAGATGTACTAGATGCGTTGCCAACCTAGAGGATACAAATGGAAAGGGAGGATAATGTAGTAGTCCACTATCAGAACCACCACATTTTGAAGAAAGGATGGGTGGGAAAGGGGAAAATCTGGCTTACATGCCATCGAACCGGAACACATCATTAGATATTTGGCGGTTCGTCTTTGACATGATAGTGGTCGCGAGCCAGTCGGAGGACGAACCTCCTACCACCTAACAAAATATATAAAAGTATATGCTTAGCAATTATAATTTTCAATTCTATTTATTGCTTTAGTATGATTGTGTACGTGTTTTTATTAAAAACAAACTGATAAAGAAATCGTAGTCACTTTTGAGTTCCTAAGACGTTCGAGCACGATTTTTAGTATTTCGGAAATCATGAATATTATTTCTTTCATATTACTAACAAATACAAAATTACATATTTTTACTTAGTTTTATATTTTTATCTATACATAACAACTCATGAAATGAACTAGAAATTATATTTGAAATTCTGCCATCTAGCGGACCCACTTAGAACTAATGTAACATTGTTGCTGTGATAAGAAAAGGGGAGTCGGAAGTTAGTTTCAATTGTTTACAGAACAATATCATCTTTGGGTCAAAGTTTAAGGTACTAGGACCGTGGGAAGGAATTTTTGCAAATAATTTGAGGGTGAATCTTATATAAAATTGAACATTTACCGTTGTAAGCTCAGTTAATTTTTAGATCGCTAGCAGGAAGTAACGGAATGTAGTGCAGTTATGTGAGCCACAGTGCGAATTTAGGATGTGCCAATTTTGAGATGTTAGTGAATTGTGACAGTGTTTTTATATTTATAAGAGTGTTATATTCGTATCATGTTTTGTATCGTAAAAAACAATAAGCTTCATGCTGTATCTCGCACATAGCAGGGTAGGCAGAACGAACCTGAGAACCTAGTGCTAAGATACTCCGTTCTCGTTCAGATTTCTGTTTTCCACTTTCTGCCGAATTAAGGCATTGCGTGATGAGTGGCGGAACTCAACGATGCTTTGCTTGTTACTAGAGCGAGGAAATTAATATACTAAATATAATTTATTAAATTTAATATTGAAAAATAACAAAAAAAACAAAGTTTAAACAAACAGTGAATCATATATAAAATTGAATTTTATGAATTCTTTAATGAGAGGCTTTTGAGAATTATGGCAATGAGTCATACTTTTTCAGTGTTGTTAAAGGGTCACCACTTTTTATTCAAAATGATGTAAACTGAACTTACTCATGTCAAGCATTTTCTAATAAAAACGGAGCAATTTTCTTTGGTAGTGAATTTAGAAGTTGTAAATTAATTTTAAATAATATTAGTGGTATTACTATTAGAAAATTAATATTTTTATGCATTTGAAGACCAAAAATATATTTCAAAATATCTATATATAAATACGTGAAGCAAAAAACTTGTACCTCTTTTTTACGAAAATTACGCGAACGGTCGATGAAACTTGGCACACCTATAGTTTATATAGCGAAGGAGTGCAGAATGATAATATTTTTTTAAAATAATGCATAAAAAGTATATTAAATTTATAAAATAAAAATTACATACACTACCATGGCTTGCAAGTGACATAATGTACATTGCTAAAGACAACGCGTTATTAACGCGTCAACGGGGACGCTAGTTATATATAAAAATGTGTTCGTATACAAAACATATATTTACCTACAAAAAGCGTATTACTATTAAAGACTATTAGAGCGCAAATCACAAAGCAGAGCAAATAATTTACAAACACTGGGTTTCGTCATCCAGCGCACAATGCCTCTAAAATAGCAAGAGATTTTTGTCTACTGCGTTGATACATACGGAAATGCGTGAATATATTTTTTCTTTCAAAATAATCACAATCAAAATAACTAAAATAATTATTAAAAATAATAACCATATTGACCTTAACAGCGTACGTGCCAGCTCATGCTGTTGACGCGCGCCGCGTTGACGATCAAAGCGATCATCTGAGTACACACGATGATCTCACCACTACTAAACAATTGCTCAGGTGCACTAATAACAATAAAATATGCGTATCAATGAAGTATCCACAAAAGACCTTATTAAAAGTAATTATCGAAATATTATCATATTTTCAGTTATTCTTTGAAATATCAGAAATTTAATTTTTTTTTTAAAGTGCAATAAAGAATATTATATATTACGCCATTGACATGTGAAATGAAATTGGCTGAATAATGCATAAACAACACTTGTACATTGACAATCTGTACGAGATCATCAGTCTTTAAAAATATTCATAAAAAATCATATAATGGGACGTATTATTTACATTACATCGACCATTAAGCCATCCAAAAATTACGGAAAGTGAAAAACAAATTCCTGAGTTGCGACATCCTCTCAGTAAATTCCTTTTCAACGGATATAAACAAAAAATATGCTGTGCGGAAATTAAAGGAAAAAATTCTTAATATTTTTTTATCTTCCATGCCTTTCCCGCGCTTTAGAGGCTTGGTGTAAAATTAAGTAACCATACATAGAAATATAGAGTTACATAGAGTAATAAATTTATATTTGATGTTAGTGAAACGTTTTAATTTTGTTTTTCAAAAAAATTATTTGGATTTTAACACTTAGTCTACATCCTCGACCGAAAATCGAACTTACAATAACAACAACCAACTATACTAACAGTATTTATGAAGATCAATGCCATATCAAAACAATCCAATTTAGACATCTTCTTAGAATTTTAAACTTTGCTTGTAAAATGAATCCCTGTTCAATTCATTTTTAATTTCTATATTTATATATAGAGTCAGGCTTTAATCCCGACAAAGTATCTACGTTCCATTATTTTTTGTATTTATTCTCATTAATAAATAGCGATAATTGCTTTATCGATTACGTTACACAAAACACTTCTAGGCGATATCCAACTCATAAAAACTATGTTGAAAGCAGTGCCAGTAATTACTGTTGCTCTGTGTGCAGGCCACACGGTATTCTGTTTTTTAATGTTCGTCTTATTGCTTTTATCGCATTCATATCGACGTCGGGTCCATTATAGCAATTTAATTGTAATCGGAAACTAATTACCTCGACTCTATACAATCTTCAATTACCTATAGCCCATGATTCTCTCTCATAATATTAATTATTACGTGTGGCAGCAAGAAAATTGCTTTGGATTATGTAATTTTAGATAAAAAGGGATTGCACGTGTACGATTAAAATTTCATATTCAATACTTCGGTATTTCAACCATTGTCCTGCACGTGTACAGAGCACGCCGAATACGAAATTGCTTTGAAAAAAATTAACCCAAATATCGCAAGAGTTGCGGAATTTTGGATAAGGGGTTGCAAAAAAATCCTTTCTAACCCGAAAGTCCGACGCATTGAACACGTGTATGAGGTAACAATGCGTCGATGAGTCACGAACGGCCCAAAACGTCGTCGATACCGAAGCGGACTACATATTATTAAGAGAAAAAAAAGATACGCGCTCCCTCGTTGTGCCGCATCAAGAAATTGTACATCTGCCGAAATTCTCACGACTTGGTCGTGAGCGCCGCGTATGGTATTATTACACCGGACCACTCCGCTATCTGCATGCTTGAGTCTACTGATTATGACAACTGGGCGCCTAGCGGTACACTTAGCGACTGCTTTTAATCAATAGCTTGTGATTAGCATATCTGGTTTGGTTTCGTTGACGCCGTTTAGACGGAAAAAGTTACTGCAATATCTATTCCATATGCAAATTGTCTTGTCACTCTACTGCTACGTACTCTATATTTCATATTTTTATTTAAAGTTCACTTTGTTTGGTGGTAGGAGGTTCGTCCTCCGTCTGGCTCGCGACCACTATCATGTCAAAGACGAATCGCCAAATATCTTATGATGTGTTCCGGTTCGATGGCATGTAAGCCAGGTTTTCCCCTTTCCCACCCATCCTTTCCCTAAAATGTGGTGGTTCCGATAGCGGACTACTACATTATCCTCCCTTTCCATCTGTATCCTCTAGGTTGGCAACGCATCTAGTACATCTCTTGTGTTGTAGATGTTCATGGGCGAAGGTAACCACTTACCATCAGGCGGTCCTTCTGCTCGTTTGCCATCCGGTATCCATAAAAAAAAAAATAAAAAAAAAAAAACATGTACCTACATTAAATACCTATTTTATGATTACATACTTATATATGATGCTCAAAAATTTACAATTTGTACTAATATTTTTTTAATTATGATTGTTTACATTTTATGTTATTGAAAATAACGCTAAAAAATTGAGTAATATATATTATATTCAGATGTGAACGTAGTTTCGGAAATTGGCTCATTCTATTGATGTTCCAAATAAATACGGACGATTTTCAATTTCTTCCTTACAAAAACAAAATTAACGACCAAATTACGAATAGATCGTCAAACTAAATAATGAATAAGATATTGAGCTTTTGTAATTGCACGTGCGTATACAATAATGTATTGTCACAAAATGTATAGTAAAATAGCAGCAAAATTGTTCTTTATTTTCGTAGTATTGTGCAAAGTTGTTTTTTCATGTAAAAGTTGAGCATGATGAAACTCGTCTTTAGGTGACTTCGCGACAGGTTGTGACTTGTTGGGACTTGCTGGAATTGGTTCTTGCAACTTTGCATGCAACTAGTGTATTCTGAACGATTTTTGTGTTTTTAAACGCTGTGCTGATATGAAAAATTGTATGTTGGTGCATAAGCTAGGTTATTCTAATATTTTTCTAGCAGTGGAGCTTTTTAGTGATTTTCGATGTTTTTTCCATAAGCTTCACGTTTTTCCACATCCATATAAGATTGGGTAAAGAGCTTAAGATTTAATCTTTTCCTTGTTATTTTATGAACTAAAAATATTTTACAATTGTAATTGTTTCTGAACTCAAAACCATGTTTATTATGCTCTAGCTAATTATGGTCACTTCCAATGTTATTGTTTTAGTTTGTAGAGCTTTTGTAGCTTTATGTAGAGCTTGCGTGTTATAAATAAAGTAGTTTGATTTATCAGAGATAATTTTACTATAAAAATAATTGTTTTTGACCTTTTTTAAAATATTTACCCTTTTTTTTTGAGTGTTTTAATTTCGAAAGCTTCGACTCTTCGAATTACACGTTCTGTTTATTGCCTGTGTAAGCTTTTACATTTACTCAACGTTTTATCTTATCTTCTATTTTTTTTCAGCTAGTGACAAGAGTCTACGTTTCCTACTTTTTAGTCGAAATCGAGACATTGCGTGTTAAATGGCGAAATTAAACGCCGTGTTTTGTCTTACCACATTGGGAAAATTTAAAGACCTGTCCTACTGCGCCTCACAGGCCTCAGCATTGTGATATATTTTGAATAAATATATACTTATTGTACCTAATGACGTAACATAGTCTATTTAAAATATTTGTAAATAATTGCCAGAGAATGTGATATATTGTTGTTTATTAATTAATTACTTACACCACAAAATATAGTAAATATTATTTTTATGCTCGTTTGTTTTATGCTATATAAAAATTGAATTTTGTTTTAAAGAAGTGTAATATTGATAAAAATATTAAAACGCTTATTAAGTCTAATTTGAAGAAAAAGAAAATTACTACCCAAAGATGACCATTAAAAATCCAGTAGCGAAGACCGCCTCAAGCTCTACACGTGCGCACGCGCATGAAATGTTGTTCACCGAGTATGGACTGGTCTGTCTTATATCAGTGTATATATTGGCGCCAATTGTTTCTGACCACATTTAAACAATATTGGTTCTTAAGGTACAGCGTTTTAAGAGAGATTTGAATTGTGTTCAGAAGTTGGAGTTCACGTTGGATCGTAATATGTAATAGAGATAAGTATGTTGGCGCGAACCGCCTCGCCTTCGTTAATATCTCGTCGGACAACTTTTGACTGCATTGGATACCAAAGCCGCTTTAAAATATTAAAGCGATTTAACTAAGCCATTTAAAACAAATTTTAAATTATAGTGCTTAACAATTTAATTATAATTCATTGTGTTTGTTATTATGTCATATATTGTGAGTTGGGTTTGATAAAGGAAAGAAAGTAAATTTGTTTAAGTTATCATTTTATTTCTAACATTTTCGACAAGTCGATTGTAACATATAAATATATAAATTACTTTTCCTAATACAATTAAAGCTGAGATACGATTAATCACAATGATAAGATCCTTATTCCTATGCTTAATAATTTTATACAAATAAAAATATCACAACACCAAGTAATCATGAAAATTAAAGCTCTACTGGAGTTATCACGAACATTGAGCGAAGTAACTTATCCTATTACTCTTACTAGACCTATCTATATGGCACCATAGAACTATTTATTTAAAGCTAACATCACAGACGGTTGCTGAAACCAAAATGGCAGTCATTGGTTTCTCGGAAGACACTGATTGTTGTATCGATTCTTCATTTAGGCTTGAACCCAACGGTCTTGGAACACTGGGTGCTGCTGCTCAGCGGTTTGGCACTCGGAGTAGCAGTCAGCCGTTGCGAAGTCAGCTTCAGGTTTGGAGATAGCAGTCCAAAAGAAGGTGCCGGCGTCAGTGCGGGCAAAGTGAACTGGGATGTAGAAATCTTCTCGGGAAATTGGCATAAGATCGTAAGAGTTGTCCTCGTTGCTGACCAGAAATGCTGCGGATTGGCAAGCATCCATCTCGTTGTAGATCTTGCGCTCCAATGCTTCATTACAAGCATTTTGTTCATCTTCGTAGCACGTGTCGATGGTTTTAGCTGGAGCGCGCTTGGTGGTTTTCTTAATCATTTTCATGATTGGCTTCAGTAAAGCCTTGAAGCCACTGTTTTTCAATTTTTCACTGTTATACTTGTTCTCGTTAATAGAGTTGTTAGTCGCAATGATGTATTCGTTATTTGCGTAGTAAGACATTTTGGAAAGTAAATGTAGAGAAGAGAGCGTGTGTTGCTAGTGAGTTTACAAGCGGGAATGTAGGGCTGATCTGAACGCGCTCGTATTTATACCTGGTCGGCCGCCCCCAACATAAAAAGCTGCGCATGCGTGAAAAGCTCCCCTCTCTATGTGTGGGTGTAAAGTTGTTTATTCGATACTATTATATTTTTCGTAAACACGAAGTCTCTTATCGTTTTTATCGGTTAAGAAACTGCTATTCATTATCTATTTGACGCATCATATATGAATTCGCATCATATATGAATTCTAATAAGGAGATCAAATTATTTGTTATTATACAGCTAAGTTTTAGTTAGCTTATAGGACATATATATGAAGTAAATATTACGTTGTTATGAAAATTAATGTTTTCAGTACGAGCATAATATTTTAAAATGTTACACTAATAATTTTCAATGAAATTCCTTGAATTATTTAAAATGAAATATAATATTTTAATAGAAGCGTACTTTTTAATATTCATTAATAAGTAACACAAATAATAGATCACTTTATCTAATTCTATTAGCTTTTTGTAGTGTCCACGTGCTGTCCGTGTGCCCTACGTAACGATGCTATTGTTCATTGCCGTGGCATGAGGCCACTCGTAGAGGTCATAGGGTGACGATCCCCTCGCAAGGGGTGCCCGATAATGATGCACTTGATTTAAGGTAACTTTATTATATTACAATGAATATGTTTAGGGTAGAGTTAAGCACTTTTGTAATGTGTTAGTATGTTAAACTTTCATTATCTATATGATTGAATTATTTCCTATTATTTTGGAATTCTTTCTACGATATAGAATACGTGTTATAGAATAGTACACCTATTCTAAAAATGCTAAATCATTTAAATTATGGAGATTTAAAACGCTATTTATCCACAGTCGCGCTTTGTTTTGTGTTTTATTTTAAATTATTCAAAGTTCATTAACATTTTTCTTTAGAATAAAGAGAAGAATTTAGACTGCGATGCCACCCTACGCACAAAATATTCGGCTCGTACCGGTCCAAACATGTAAGATTTTTTTTCTATGCATACCGAAGTATTACAAAAAAATTAAATTTAAAAGAAATCAGTATAGCGGTGATAGTGGGCGGCGCTCTCAGCCAATGGGATTGCGCGCGCCGGCAGGTGCTGCGATCGAGCCGGGCACACATACGCGTCACGTTAAGTATAACATCTCCGAACACGTGCATTCGAAGGGGATGAAAATATGGATCATGCACTCAAACTTAGTGAAACTATATTTTTATCGATATGAATAGATTCACGACTCCTTCATATCCGAAATAGGGTAACGCAAAGGCTAATTTGGTTATTGAAAATTGAGGGGTTGTTCGTGGGAATACTCTCCGATCTTAGGTTCCCAGGGTTGCTCGCACATTGAGCTTTTTCGGCGTGCGAGATTCCGGGAACTGGCGACAGATGGCAAGCGGTCCGGCCGATCCCGTTCTGCTTTTTGTTATATTCTCGTGTATGGGTATTTAGATTAAACATTCCATTTTTAGATGGTTCAGCGCGTTTGTGTCGGGGTGGGGGATGAAGATGTAAACAAGTGTAAAAAAAGGGGGTCAGTGGAACTCGACCGGGCCTGCTTAATTAAATGTCTATTAGAGGCATTTTTATATGATGATTAAGGATGATGTTGTAGAGTTATTCCTTTTTGATTTTTTTGGTAATTATACCAATTAGAGTTTCATAACTGGAGCTCGGGGTAGCTTCGTCATTAGTGTTGCTCTTAGTGCTATAATGAGTTATAAAATTACCTAATCTTCTTTTTAAACGGCCTTTATATCAAGTTTCAATATATATATATATATATATATATATATTCAAATAATTAAAATAACAATTACTTCAACCTTCACATAACTTCCACTTCCATATTATAAATATTAATATCTATTTTCATATTGTTAAGTATGGACGTATCTATAAATGTGATATCATTCCACTTTAGATACTAAACAAAAGTTTCATCGAAATGGAAAGAATACATTTCACAGAAAAAGCACTTTTGCATTATATTTAAAAAGTAGTGTATAATATCTCCCCGCGTGACAAGTGTGAGATTGGGGGTCAGGGTGCCACCTATTATACGCTTTGTTTGTGATTGCGCCGATGGAGCGCTAACATCGGAGTTGGGGTCGTTTTTACACCGTGATTTTGGTTTTTGTTGCTAGAAAACTTCCATTGGTTATTTTGAGGTGCTTTTCATATTCATTTATTTTGCTCATACTATTTATAAAAAATATATATATAATACATTAAATGAAGAATATACGTATTAGTGACACTAGGCTCCATCTGTCTATCTGGGTATGTGGAAAAAGGCCTGGAAACAAAACCATTACTCAATATTTGTATTTAATTTGTACTTTTTTTATGGATAACTGATGGCAAACGAGCCGAAGGACCTGCCTGATGGTAAGTGGATACCTTCGCCCCATGAACATCTACAACCTGAGATGTTGTAGATGCGTGCATAACCCACAGAGAAGATACAGATGGAAGAGGAGGACAATGTATTCCAGTTCTCAGGAACCACCACATTTTGGGAAAGGATGGGTGGAATCGAGCGCACTGAAAACTTACATGCCTTCGAACCGGAACACATCACCGAATGGCTGGCGGTTCGTCTTTGACTATGATAATGGTGGTCGCAGGCCAGACGGAGGACAGACCTCCTACCCGCAAACATAACTTAACATATGCCTGCTTATTTGCTATATTTGTGTTTTATCAAAGTGATTTTTAAATATGTTAACTACATTAGTATATAACAAGTGCCTTATATAAGAATATTGATAAGTAAAAACGTTTTTACAGGATTCGTTTGTTGCTTATTACATCTGTTAATAGTGTGGGAATTTCAGTTACGTGATTTAATCGAACAAAATCGAGGGTGGAAAATAAAAGGAATGTAAATCACCCCTAATCGTTTATTTTTTTGGTTCGTACACTTGTTACGTCGCCCACGCTTGTATAATGATCTAACCATCTTATATTGTTCAGTTAAATTTGAAGAAAGCTTTTTATTAAACCTTATTTTCATAAAAATAAGGTTCTTCATGTGTTTACATATGTTAATAAAGATTTTATTTATTTTGTTAAAGGGAAAGGAATATAGGGGAGGTGTATTTCAGGGGTATTTGAACAATTAACCAAATCGCAGGTAGACTAATTTTATATAAAAAAAGGTCAGATGATTTTGCATTTGTATAGATGTGATTAGATTTTTAAAATTATTAATAGTTATTTGTATTGAAATTTTTTATTGTTATGTTAAATATCATATTGTGAAAGTAAATTCATTTATTTCTTATAAATATATTTGTAATACAAAAATGTGGTTATTTTATTTGATTTACTAATATTAATTTATCTACATCATATTTTTAATATATAATATTGAAACTTAATCCAACAACTTATTATTATTTTAGTGGGGAACGGAATTGTTGTAAGAGAACGGAGTGTCTTAACACTAGGTTCTTAGGTTCCCTCTGCCTACCCTGCTATATGTGGGATACAGCGTGAAGTTAAAAAAAAAGCATTATTATTTTAATTTGTGATATTTTAAAAATTTTATTATAAAAAAAAATCTTTTTAAGCTTTTAAAATAAAATATTTCCTTAAAAATTTCAAAGCTTTTGGTAAACAACATTATCTTATTATCGCACAACCTCTCGTATATGGATAAAGCTATAAGATTACGAAAACCTTATAAAAAAGCAGCTTCACGTTTTTTTTTCTAAGCAAAGTAATCAAAAAGAATTTAGGAAAGAGCGAAGACACTCAGTTCTTCATTTTCCACCTGAATTCACAGAGTAGCAGAAATCAACACCGTGCTTTGTCTTACAAGACATTGAAAATTATTTAAATATGATCATATTCTCCTGAGTGGGAATTGAACTCAAAACTGAATTCGTTTCTTGTCAATCGCGGTGCCCACAGCTACGATTGCTTCAATATACATTTTTTTTAACTTTACGCCGTCTCCCGCATATAGCAGGGTAGGCAGAGGGAACCTGAGAATCTAGTGTTAAGACACTCCGATCTCTTACAACAATTCCGTTCCCCACTTTCCGCCAAATTTAGGTATTGCGTGTTGAGTGGCGGAACTCAACGCCGCGCTTTGCCTTGTTACCAAACCCAGGAAATGAAAATACTAACATTTCCTGGAGTGGGAATCGAACCCACAACTTGTGGTGTTTACAGTCGGACGCTTGTGCCTCTACGCCACGATAGGCGTTAATAATCAATATACCTACCTAATATATAACATTTATGTACAGTAATCAAGTCTTTAATCATGTTTCAAATCTAAGCCTCACTCAACGAGCAGAAGGATCGTTAGAAGAAGTAAAAGGAGGTGATAAGAACCCTCCCTTCTCGTTAAACTTCTATTTTATTTTGAATAACTTAGAAATGAGTTTCGGAGTAATGTTGAAGCAATATCAAAAAAAAGGTTATTATGCCTTGGTTTTAATTAAGGATTCGATGCGCTCTGTTTGAGCGGTCTAATAAAAATCAAATAGCTTTTTCTACTGAGATACCATCGACTTTATTTTAGATTATGACCGTGATTTGAAGGAGTTACGTGGTAGGATGTTTAATGGATTCTGTATCAAATTGTTTTAGTACTGGTCATATTTCGAATGGTGTTTAAGAGGTTTTTTTGGGCATTATAGTTATATATTGGTTCGATTAAAAGAAATGGAGCTGCAATTACTTTGAAAGTAAAAAGTAAGCAAGTATCTTATTAGAATTTGATTTATAAAGTAGATACTGGTAAATGGTAGTATCTGCTGCACTTATATGCGTTTAGTATATTATAGGTTAAATTAGTAACAAAATTTAGGGTCCTCTTATTGTATTGCAACGTGCTTAGAACATAGATTTTAGTTTCTTTGTTACAAATCTACAAATAGCCCCACATCAAAAATCTTTATTCCTATGGAATATCTTTTATATGATGAAAAATACTTAAATGATATACCATAACTACGGCTTACTTGACTAAAACTGCACACGTAAAGTTAGTACGAGTACTGCGTGAATTAGTCTCTGTTATTATTACTTTCGTTCCAGACAATTGTACTAAGTGATTCATCACGTGATGTTCAAGAGAAATGTAACACCAGCAAAAGTCATAACGAACAATTAATTTAAAGTACTTCGTAGACGAAAAAATATATAGCTACATGTTTTAATATTCATAACAAGTTTAGTATTAATCACAGTATTCTCTTCAATGGAACATAAAAATAGGGATTAAAAATACTTTATTTCCGTATGACGGGGTTGTCAAAGATAATCTAGAGTCTCTTTGTTTGAATTCAAGACATTACGATGTTAATAGAGGAATTCAACTATTTTACCAGAGGAAAGATATGAAAATAATTTAAAAATGTTTACAGTAATATGCTGTTCCACTACCTCGTAATGACCTCTATTTCTACTCTATTAATAGGTATACATATTTTAACGTCATTCCTTAAGACTCTGGAGGGAAAAGTAGAAAATGAAAACTTAATACAGTTTGTAGTTAAAATGATTACAATTATTACTGAATATTGTACAATGAATAATAAATAAAATTCATTGTGGCGCAGTGGGATATACTGTAAAGGCTATTGATTGTGGGTTCGATTCCCACTCGTTCTGCTCTGATAAGACAAAGAGCTGCGTTGAGTCCCACCACTTAACACGCAATATCTCTAAGTCGGGAGGAATAAACAATTGGTCCAATAAACAATATAGAAAAATAAAAAAAAATAATGAAGCCTTTCGTGGCGCAGAGGCACAAGCGTGCGACTGTAAGCGCGACAGGCTGTGAGTTCGATTTCCACTCCAGGAAATGAAAATAATAAATAATATTTACTATTTTCATTTCCTCGCTCTGGGTACAAGGCAGAGCGCGGCGTTGAGTTCAACCACTCGGCACGCAATGCCTCGATTTGGCGGAAACTTGGGAACGGAAATGTTATAAAAAATAGAACCGAGTGTCTTGAAACTAGGTACTCTTTAACTACCCTAAAAAAAAAAATATAATTAAAAATTTAGCACCGATTTAAAATTTAAATCGTGTACAGAATTAAAATGTGTTTATTTAGAAATCGTAACAAGTACAAACAAACAAGTAGATATCGGTACTTGGAAACCCGTTGGGTCCCTGTTCGAGTACGCGTGCCTGCGCGTCCGAGTAATTGAAGCTAATAGTGTCCCGGCGCGCGTCATGTTCCACTCGCACGCGATCTTTGTTTACGTTGATATATACTTGCTATAAATAATTTGTTTAATATATATTTTTTTTTAACTTCATGCTGTATCCCGCATATAGCAGGGTATGAGGATATATAGAGGGAACCTGAGAACCTAGTGTTAAGACACTCCGTTCTATTTTTTTTACATTTCCGTTCCCCAGTTTCCGCCAAATTGAGGCATTGCATACTGAGTGGTGGAACTAAACGCCGAGGAAATGTTAATACTAAATATTATGTAATATTTTCATTTCCTGGAGTGGGATCGAACTCACTACCTGTCGTGCTTACAGTTGTACGCTTGTGCCTCTCCGCCACGAAAGGCCTCATTATTATTTTTATTTTACTATATTGTTTATTCGATCAAATTCCCAATTCGGGCGGAAAGTGGTGAACGGAGTGCCTTAACACTAGGTTCTCTCTGGTTACTAAGCGGGATAAAGCGTGAAGGTATATTTTTTATATTAATTTAATTATTGAGTAGCTTCACTCTTTTAGCCACGAATAGAACTTAGTGTCAAAACATTCCGATTTCCACTTTCGGCCCGTCCGTGTTGATTGGCGGAACACAATATCCATCGCCATGGTCGTGGCAGTGAGACTACGTCTGTAAGCACGATCCCCATCTGAAAGAACAATTATATTGCGATTATTTTCATTTTCCAGTAAAACTGTTGGTAAAACAAAGCGCAGCGTTGAGTTCTATTACTTAACTCGCAATATCTCAGATTTGTGTGGAAATCAGTACGGAATATGTTAACATTACCCTCTTCTTATCTCGCCTTTCCGAAAGAAGCTAGAAGCTGGTTATATATTTAACCTAAAAAATATTAGTAGAATTCGAATCCATAATCGCATATTCAATTAAGCACTGCACCACTACAACATCACGTTCAGCAATCAATTATGTACTAAATATTATAATCGAATCGATCGTTTTCAATCTCAACCATAACAAAAGCCCTTATTTATTACGGAATTAACACGTCAGTTAAGGGATGTTTATAACAACCCTTTTGTGTAGTTATTAAGGTGGGATACCAATTTAACCCTTTTCGAACACTTTAACCTGTAATCAATCAGGAGTTGAATGATATGATCGGTGGTTAATCTATTACAGGGGTAAGGTTGTTTTGGTAAACAGGAGGTTGAAAAATATGTGTTTTTAAATAGTAGTTTTCCTTTATAAGATTTTATATGTTATTATTTCTTATAAAATATACATACATACATAGCTTCACTCTGTATCCCGCATATAGCAGGGTAGGCAGAGGGAATCTAGTGTTAAGACACTCCGCTCCCCACTTTCCGCCGAATTGAGGCATTGGGTGGAGCAACTCAACGCCGTACTTAGCCTTGTTACCAAGCCCAGGAAATGAAAAATTCGATTTTCTGAAATGGGAATCGAACCCACAACCTGCCACGTTTACAGTCGCATGCTTGTGCCTCTGCGCCACGACAGGCGTTCTTCTAACATATAAACATTTAAAACCGTTTTTTAAAAAAAGAGGAGCTAGATTGTATTTTTTATGTGTGTTGTTACCTTATAACTTTTTACTGCGTATACCGATTGTAATATTTTTTTTTTCATATGATAGCTAGTGCTTCTAATTTGATCCCATTTAAATTAAGTTAAGATCATACGAGTAGATTTTTTTTTGTTAAAATTTCTATGATTATTGCAAAACATTTTGCCTGTGATTAAAAACTACAGTCAAGGCGTAAATACCAGTAGGTGGTACGCGTAGGTACTAAGTATCGATATTTCCTAACTTCACGATATAAATATATTCCATTCGCTTAAAAATGCTTATCAGATTTTCTTAAATGTAGCCTCAATTACTCGTTTTACGACGGACAAGGGCAAGGACATTAATTATGTATGTTAAAAACTGAAATTAAGTATGTTATTTTTTTAAATATCTCCAAAGTAACGAATAAAAGAAGATAACAAGTGGAAGCTTGTGGCAAAATAACATTATTTGTAAATCAATAATTAGTTGTGAAACAAAATCTTTGCCCAACAATTGTATATTCTACTCGATTTCTGATAATTCCTTGTATTTAACATAAACAATTCTTGCTTTCATATATTTTTTTTCAGCTTACAAGAGAAAACAACGTGAATAGCCCTTAAACGCCAAACAATCTCACTTCCGCTATAGGTAGGTAAATTATTCAGAATTAACTTAAGTTTTGGTGGTAAATGATACCTTTAGTTAACCATATATGAGATTTTAATGGGGGAGACTTAAATTCCCGAGTGTAACACCTTTTTGGCGCTGAGCATCTAATTACCGATGATTGGCATCATTTTCTTGATTTATCTTAATGACTTCAAATTGCTGTTGTAAACTCGGCCCGTGCGTCCCACTAACTTGCATTCCATTATAATATATTTTTTTCGAGCATCCTTCATTACGTATGTATGTCTATTTGGAGCCAAGCATTTTATTGGGCTTTTTTCCGTCCAAATTATAATTATAGCCTACAAGCAGTTTGTTAATATAATTCGGATACCACAGTAATTACGCTCCAAACTCTGTGGGTATCCTTTTACGATACGTTCTTTTTGGTTTGTTATCAAAAAATGCGGCATCGAAATTAAAAGTATTTCTAAATTTTACTTTTAAACCAAAAGAATATAAAAAAGTAATCTTATCGAATCGTATTCATTTTTTACGCCTCCTCCTAAACCCTTCTTTACATAAACTCCAAATCTCAACATTAATGGAAGATAATAACGAAGGACTTTTAGCGTTTTATCGCGACCCTAAATAATAGTGATAAAGTGCCGAATAAAAAAGATTCCGAAAGATAAATATATATAGGCGGAAAGTTTATCGTTTTGATAATAAAATATCGCTTAACACCATAATAAACCTCGCATATCTGGCGTGGAGTGAGGCAGAGGTCGCGGTACAACCTTACAACTCGAAAGATAACTTTTTAAAAACGTCAAATGCATACCCTTTTGTGTGAACAAAGATTAGTAACCAAAAGCCTATTCTTAGATTGTGTTTTTCATATCAGTAAATCAAGAATAGGATAACGTATTTAACGATGAAGTTTAAATTCATAATATTTACCCATTTTTTGCAGATTTTCTGCATAGCTTAGATTGTTAGAGAGAACCTAGTGTCAAGACACTCCTTTCACCGTTGCGTTCGAATTCCAGATTGTGTGTTAATGAATAAGTGGAACTCGACGGCGTATTTTGACTTACTCAAGTGGGCATCGAACCCACAACCAGCTTTGTTTACAGTTAGACGCTGTTCCACTGCGCCACGATAGCCACTAATGTGGATAATAAATAAATTATATTAAAAAATGAGATGTACAGACATCAGGTTTCCTTCCTCTGTTTCTCTGACAACCTCTCTATGCGGAATAAAGCGTGAAGCTTGTCTATTACAATACTTTTCGAAGTGAACATTAAATTCAGAGATTCATAAGTCCCATCAACTCTATGCCTAAGAAAACATGAAAAAATAAACTCGAAGATTTATTTAAAGGAGCGTAAATATCTGTTTATGGTATGGGTCGGTAATTAAGGGGCGGCGACACACGTGCGCAGAAACGTATCAGAAAAAACTATACCTGTTCCCTACTCGAGTGCGACAGGTCCGCTGACGCTACAGGAGGGATGCTGCTCAAACTTAAATATACTATTGTAATTTTAGTATCTTCTAATTATGGATTTCAAATGCATAATAATTCTATTAATTTTTTTTTGTCAGCTATTTACAAATTGTAATTTAGATAAGTTTAAATTATTGTAGCAGTTATTGTACATTATAAAAGAACCACATAACGCCGGTCGTGGCGCAGAGGCACAAGCGTGCGACTGTAAACGTTCTGGGTTCGATTCCCACTCAAGGAATGTAAAATTTAGTATTTTCATTTTCTTGGGTTTAGTAACAGGCAAGAAGCGCGCGGCGTTGAGTTCCTTACTCTTTTGCAATGCCTCAATTCGGCAGAGAGTGGGGGAACGGATTTGTTGAAAGAGAATGGAGTGTCTTAACACTAGGTTCTCTGGTTCCCTCTGCCCCCCTCCTGCTATATGTGTGCAGGGACCCCTGGCGTGAGTTGAAAAAAAAATTAAAAGAATAATCACTAATATATCGTATATTATATTTACAGAAAACCATAAGTTTATTTATCTAATATATTTCTATACATAAATACAATTGATTGAGTTAACCCAAAATTGAAATTTGAAGTATTGTTAATAAAATAAACTACTGATTATATTCATAATTTTAATATAAAGTAGGTCTGACAGATGGGGGTTTTATGATAACCAGTTAAAATAACAAAATATATAGAAAACATTATAAGCATAATACTTTAAAAATATTTGTTTCAATAATATTTTTTAAGGAATCAAGTCAGTCAGTCATAAAAAAAAAACTACACATTTAAAGATATTCTTCTCATACTTATATAATTATTATTTTTACATACAAAAAGTTTGAGAACCACATAACTTTTGGTTCCTTAATGTTATCTTATTATGGCTAAAATGACTTCGGTGTCCAAAGATAATAGTCGGGCTGGGGTTGCGTACGGTTTTTTATAAGCTCTCTTTCAAGATAATACGCCCTTAGACGTTGCGTGTTGAAGATGATTTGATTCCGTGATAGATAATTGTGAGTCGTTGACTTTTGACAAGGCGAAAAGATTTTGAAATTAATGATAACAGACTAAGTTTCTATTATTTTTGGTGAGAATGTAATGGTTTTTGACGTGTTCATCTTGTTTGTGTCAACCACTGTTGCTTTATAAATTCTGGTGTAATGTTCTGTTTGTTTTTATATATTATAGTATTTTTTTTTATCTTCACGCAACTTCTTTAACGTTCCGCGTAGAGAGTATCTAAGTAGTGACATTTTATTCCGTTTTCTATTTTCTATCTATTTGTGACATTACGGGCTGATAATGGACAATAAAACTTTAAACAAAATTAATAAGTAATACTAATTTAACTCTAGACAAAATAATAATAATATCTAACTGAAATAAGAATTTTTTCATTTCCTTATTAGGAATTGAGCTATTACGAACTACTGCTGTGTATCTCAAGACCTTTTGATTATGATGATTTGAAGGTTGTGAAATAAATTCTAAAAAAAAAATTGTTTACAATTTTAATAATATTCAATGTATAACCTTTTTAATAAACCGGAAATTACAAATATTATATTTTAAGAAAAATATTATAAGCCGTCGTGGCGGAGTGGGACAGCTCCTTATGCCAAACACGGTGGTTGTGGGTTCGATCCTCACACGAAAGAATGATTATATTTATAACGCTTCTATTTCCCCACTTTGGTAAGGCAAAGGGCGGCGTAGAGTTACGTCATTCAACACGTAAAATCTCAAATCGAATCAGAAAGCGGAGAGCACAGTGTTTTGACACTGAGTTCTCTCTGCCTACATAGCTATTCTAATATAAAATTTGTACAATAGTAACTAATTCAAAAATTTCACAAAAAATATAAATCTAACAACAATATATACAAATATTAAATATTCATTTCAAATTCATATTTTCAATGAAGATCATAACTTACATAGCATATATTATGAACGCTACGGGGAACAATGTTATCGCGGCATCGGCACGTGGCGTCCTTTGTTTACAAAGTAGGCCCTCTTTACAAAGAAGATTTTTCATTTGGGACTCTTCTGAATACAATATGCTTAAAAAAGTATACAATAACAAATTTGAAAAAATGTGGATGATGAATATATGGAAACTAAGCTGCTTTAAAATTAGGAGCTTTATTATAAATATATCATCTTACAGGTGTTATTACATAATGTTTTATAATTTGTTCTTTTTTAATATTTATGCTTTATTTATTCCTTTCAAGTATAGCCTTTAATCCAGTCCCTGGCTTCACGCTTTGTATCACGCACATAGCAGGAGTAGGCAGAGAAGGAAACCAGAAGGAACTAAAGTGTTAAGACTCTCCGTACTACTTTAATTATCAAAAACAAAAATTTTGTGTATTGTCATTAATATAAGGAAGATATATTAAATTTATCTGATTATTACTAAAAAGTAATATAAATAATACAATGTACTAATAAACGTAAGTCACTGAGATAACTAAAACTGGTAACTACTGGCAGGTTTTGATTTCAGGTTGCCTTAACCATTCAGTGCACGTATTAGGGAAAAGTAATGTATTCATATCATAATTCTATAAGTGTTATAATATTTATTATAATATTAATATGTATTATTATTTTTTTCTATATTAAAAGAAGTAGCATAAGGAAAAAGCGTGGCATTGAGTTCCGCAACTCAGCGAAAGGCAGTATCTCGAATTCGGAAGAAAATAGGGAACAGGAAATGATAAAAGAGAACGAGTGTCTTGGCACTAGGTTCTCTAGATTTCCTTTACCTAACGTGCTGTAATATGCGGGATACAACGTGAAGTTAAAAAAATAATGTAAGAAATAACATGTTTTTATACTTGTCATAGCTGTCTTTTTATTCATAATCTACTTAAACAAGACTATTTCATTAAAAGTGGATAACTCACTCATTGCAATACAACATTCCGGATAGACAATAGACTTAAGATTTTGTTAACACAATATCAGAAACGTGGCTTGGAAACTAATTAAATAGAAAGATATAAATTATTTATAATGTAGAAAGTATTTCTTAGTTTATTAATTGATTATTAATAATAATCTTTTAAAAAGACTTTGAAAGCTCAGAGCAATTATCACTTGTGATTTTTTCCTTCAATAGAACTATGAAATGTGAACAAAAATAGAAATAGAATAAAATATATATATTATTTTATTTTATAGGTTTAAATTCAACTTTTTTTAAATTTTATATTAACATAATTATGGAATTGAGGCCTGTCGTAGCACAGAGCCACAAGCGTGCGACTTAAAACTCGAGAGGTTATGGATTCGGTTCCCGCTCCAGGAAATGGAATTTTTCATTTCCTGGGTTTGGTAGCAAGGCAAAGCGCGGCGTTGAGTTCCGCCACAATTCAATAATATTTAGTCATTTTATTTACTTGGCAATAAAAGAAAGAGCAGGGTTGAGTTTCGCTACTCAGCACGCAATGCCTCTATTCAGTGGAAAATGGGGAGCAGAAATGTTTAAAGAGAACGGAGTGTCTTAACATTAGGTTCTCTGGTTACCTCTGCCTACGTGCGGGATACAGCGTGAAGCAACAAAGAAGTGACTAACATAAATCAACCCCGTAAGAAACTAACATGTTGGCGACGACAGAAACATTTGAATTTAATTTGATTAGTTACGTCTCTAGGGCTCCGTAATTTACTTCTAAGGATTCTCGGAGATTTGTTGACGAAAGGATATCCATATGCCAAATGTTTATATAATGGGGTGAACGATACGTCTGTGCTTAATGAATGTTATTTTAAATTAATTAGTTTTAAATTTGTATCGTACTTAAAAGTTTCCTTTAAAATTTCGAAAATATAAGCGATTAAAGCGACTAAGTAAGACTAAGTACATGATTATTTTAAAATATTTATGTGACTGTAAACGCAACAGGTTGTGGGTTCGATTCCCACTCCAGGAAATGCAATTTTTCATTTCCTGTGTTTGGTAACAAGGCAAAGCGCGGCGTTGAGCTCCGCCCCTCAACACGCAATGCCTCAATCTGGCGGAAAGTAGGGAACGGATTTGTTGAAAGAGAACGGAATGTCTTAACACTAGGTTCTCAGATTCCCTCTGCCTACCCTGCTATACGCGGGATACAGCGGGAAGTTATTATTCTTCGTGAGCTTTTACATGTTTTTTTTAATATATAGTTAGTACGATATAGTCCACTCAAAGCAGTTTTATTCTGTTTTATTTATTTTTAGGAGTACTGATATGTTTGCTTAGTTTATATTTTGCTAACATATAAAATATATTTTAGAATAATTACATAATAATATTAAAAGGGGACTAAATATAAATGTTAATAAACTTTACTTTAGACCTTACGCGAGAGGATATCAGGGGATGAATTAATTTATGACAAAAGAGAGGATGTGGCTAGCAGAACCTACATCCAGGGCACATTTGTAGAGTGAGTGCTGCTGACCGCCGTGACCATGATCTCGGCTAAGATGCAATTGATAATTGTCATAGAAAGAAGTTATCTTTCAAAACCAAAACCCCATAAGGTGTATGTATGTATGTGTCTATATAAACTAAACGCTACTATTTCACGCTTATCTACATCTCTGGTGTTAGTTACACAGTATCGGCGACAGTGATAGCTATCTGATGGCGCTTTGTCGACAACTTATGGGTTTTCTTTATCTTTTATCTTAGGATGTATAAGTTTCTTTGATTGGGTTAGAGTAATCGTGTTATGTTATGCGATTTGCTCCGGATGTACGGTAATTTGTTTTTGCGAAGTTCTATCGTGGGTAACTTAAACGTAATAAGTAGATTTTTATTTAATTTAATCAAAAATGGACTTAAAACACATCTTTAGTAATATTTTTATTGCAATTTTATTCTTATAACCGTATAGCATGGTAGGCGAAACTCAACGCCGCGTTTTGTCCTATTGTGGAGCGGAAACATCAAAATCAATTAAATCCAATTATTTTCCCTAGAAAATATTGAACCTACAAACACCACATTGACCTTAAAATATTATAGAGCATGTAATATTTAGAATTTTTAGTACAGACTACTATGCGCCTATTGGCGCAGAGGCACAAGTGTGCGAGTGTAAACGTGACAAGTTGTGGGTTTGATTCCCACTCATGGAAATGGAATTTTTCATTTTCTGGGTTTGGTAGCAAGGCAAAGCAGGACGTTGAGTTCCGCCACTCTACATGCAATGCCTAAATTCGGCGGAAAGTGGAGAACGGAGTGTTCCCTCTGCCTAACCTTGTATATGCGGGATACAACGTGAAGCTATAAAAAAAAATAAACATAATCATTCAATGTACTGCAAACAGATACATACATGTATTATAAATGATTAACAAGCAACACACAAGCGTAAAAAATGGAAAAGTTTTTCTAAATGACAAGCAAGAGTCCAATTATACCATATTGAGCGGATTTAAAAACATTGAATGTATCTTAAGTGACATAATGAATATCGACGGGCACGTACGACATAGTTCATAATTCCGTCCAAAGGTAAAGTTAAGGTTTAGTGCCTATAAGGATAGATTATCCTTATATCTTGTTATTTTATCTGCACTGGATTGTAATTTAAGAAGTAATTATTAATAATAAAGCATGTATGTTTAATAAAATAAAATGAATGAATAAAATACATTTTTTTTTTTTTTTTTTTTTTTTTATTATTAATGTGATAATATCTTAAAAACTCTAATTAACATCTAATATTATGTATTTAAAATAATTATTACGATTTAAAAAGAAAAAAGAAAATCGTGGGTTTTAAATAAAATGCAAAGTTATTACGAATAACTCAAAACTACCGTCTCTTTGATTTTAACTAAATTTAAGTGGACCATATCAGAAATATTAGCTATCACATAAAAAATCATCAAAATTGGATTTACTCCAATAGAAAATAATGCGGTAACATTAAAGAAAATGACAAATGAATTTCTTACCTTCCCTTTGGAAGTCGGTGGTTAGAAAAAAACAGCTCTGAATTGAAAACCTCTTGTTTTAAAAGGTAAAAAAATTCTAAATCAATTTCCTCTAGATATGTAAGTACAGTTTTATTAATTTTTTTAACTTCTCACGCGTATTCAGCATATAGCAGAGTAGGTGAGAGAACCCTGAGAACTCCAGTGTTGAAGACACACTCTTACAACAATTTGTTCCCCACTTTCCGCCGAATTGAGGCATTGCGTGTTGAGTGGCTGTACTCAACGCCGCGCTTTGCCTTATTACCAAACCCAAGAAACGAAAATACTAAATTTTTACATTTCCTGGAGTGGGAATCGAACCCACAACCTGTATGCGTGCTTGCTAAATTGCTAGCATATAAGAAACTACACGAAAACACAAACCTTCTCCTTTTTGGAATCGGTTAGTAAATACATTCGAATTCAAAATCTTTTCTTTTTTAATCGGTTAAAAATTCTGATAAAGTAATAGAAAATCAAATTCATTTGGTTGTTTGTTTCATTAACTTATCTAACGATAGTAACATTCATTTTGTTCCATAACATTTCACATAAAACATTCTTAGATATACCTGATAAGGAAAACAGCTTAATCTGGTGACATATGGTTTAACAACACATAACACAAAGTCTATAGACGTCATATATTATTTTGCACAATATAATAATCTCGTCACGGTACACTTGATTCGTATGCATTCAAGGATTACCGCGATGTTTATCAATATTTCCTTTTCGCAAACATTCTTCCTTTAGCGTGTTTGTGGAACATCTTGATACAATGACAACATAATATTTGTATTGTTACGCTAAGTTTACTTTTAATTCTATTTTACTGTTGATGTGATATTTAGATTTAGATCTTCTAAGGTATTAAGTAATCTAGCAAATAGTGTTCCGTCTTTTTGAAAGCCTTGATGGGTTACATTTACTGTAAAAAAACTAATTTTCTTTTATATTTACTTATAAAATTTTAATTTTAAGCCATTAAAAATAAAGAATTTTAAAATTGCATCTAAATTTCCCTTAAAAATTGTATTTATTTTCAGATTCCCGTTTGGGTTCTAATCTAACTTTGACATATTATTGCTAACCACTACAAGAAAAAAATACTAACGACCTCATTGTTTGTCGCAATCGCAGAAAAAAAAAACAAAATGAGTTGCCATTTCTAAAAGAAAAACGCAAATCATGTTTCATAAATATTTATCCCTACTATTCACTTCTATATTCTTTAATTCACAACCAACACCTTTGCCATTCAGCGTGTATGACAAACATTAAAAGCTCGTCCAATAAAAGCGTTCGAAGCGATCCTAAGCTGTTATCTCTTAGCGATCTCTGGTCCAGTGTAGAGTTACAATGCGTACAAGCTACTAAGAAAAGGAATTGAATGTAAACTTTAAAAACCTTTTCATTTGACCCACGAATATAAAATTCACGCCTGATTTAATTTCTTTAGAATGAGAGATGGTAAAATTGAATTCTTATATAATTTTTTTGTTAAATAATCTTTTGCGATGTTTTAATAATGGATACTCTTTGCGAAACATGTTTGTATTTTCAATGTTACGTAGTGTATCCGACAACATAATAATTTCTTTATAATTTTAGGGTGTTTTTTATAGAAAGCCCGATGCACTTTATTAATATGATATATAGTTTCAAGTAGCAATGGACTAAAACTTTCATGAATTTTATTTCTTGAAAAAAAACCCGGGAACAAGCGTGAACTTAGGAAAAAACATATTTAATAATAAGCTTCACGCTTATTCTCGTGGATCGAGGTAGTCAAAGAGAACTAAATGTTAAAAGAGTAAGGTCTCTGCTTTTCTCCTGAATTCGAAACATTACATGTTGTGTGGTGAAGGTTAACGGCGCGCTTTGTCTTAGAGCGAAGATATGAAAATAATTTAAATATAATGGTTAATGGAATTTAAGCCCACAACCACTCGGGATTACGGTCAGAAAATGCGCCACGGTGGTTTCTTAGATTGTTAATCACACATTATACCACCACTGAAAATACGTAATCAATAAACGATACACTGCTAAATTATGATAAAACAAAATTTTTATTTAAGGAAAATGTAACTAAAACAAATTCATCATTAGAGTATTTTTTCTGACTCAATACAGCTAGAATATACTTCAACATATTGCACGCCCCGCCCGCCCGCGGGTTGCATCCTCACTTACAAATATTTTGGAAATATTTCTACAACTTGTCGCCGTTTTATCTACCGCTTCTTTCCGTTTAGTTGCCTATTGCCTTACAATTTTTATACTGAAACGAATATAATAGCAAAAATGAGTAATCTAATATATATTTAATATCATAGAACTAAAGTTCATTTTTGTATATTTTTATACACTTGTTACGTCGTTTCAAAATAATGAACGCTTTATTATCTAAGAGCGAAATCTTTACGAAAAACTTAAAATGGATGCGCGCAAAAAACATGATCTTTGCGCTGCGATAGGGCTGTCATATAAATCTCAATTTATTATACTTACCTATAATAATTTGATTTTAATAAATATTAATTTTGTTGTATGGTTGTAAATTTAAATTAAATATTGCATCTAAGAGATTTTTGAGTTTTAATTAATTGAAAATGATGACAAAAAGTAAATAATAATTTAGCAATTTTTATTAATGGTTTTTAAATTTGTGTAGTAAAAAATTACTTTTTTAAATAAGTAAAGCTCAACTTTAGCTTATTTTTATGTTATAAATTTAAAAGTAGGCAACGGGAATCCTAAAATAACGGAGTGTTTCTCAGGTTTCTCAGGTTCCTTTTGCTTGCCCTGTTGCTGCTACGTACATTGAAAGTTGATATATTTTTTAAAAAGTTATAAAACTTGACTATATAATGTACTATGTAACTACTATACCTACATACTTATTGTATTTGTTTCCACTTATAACTACGGAAATTAAAATTAAAATGATTAATTATTATTGTTTTTTTATGCACAAGCTATCAACAGCAGACATAAAAAAAATACAAAGCAAGTAGATTTTATCAATCTTAAAAATCAAATTTTATATATTCAAAAAATAAATTCACTCCAGCCCTGACTTTATCTTCCATCTCGTGCCACGTAATTTGACACTTTTCTTTGACAAAGCCCACATTTACTCGACAGACCTATGAACCGACCCGCAAAAACCTTTACGAGAACAAAAAGCAATTAGTGTTTTTTGCGTGCCTATTTCGTTCAAAATTAATATTTATATAAAGTTTTAGAAAAACTATTCGAGCACGTGTTAAACGTATATGAGGACTGTAAAATATGTCTTATTTCTCATAATTAGGCCGTGAAGATTTCCTGAGGACTCTTAGAGCACTTGACAGGGACTAATGGGGGTGGTATTAGCCAAATTTCTTCTTCTATTTTGTTAGTGATTCATTTAAATCTCTTAGGCTGATTATTCGTTAAAATTGATTAAGAGATCAATTAGTATAATTATTTAATAGTAACTATGAAGTACATATGTAAGTACAAATATATCTTGTATACATGTTATGTTAGAGGTTAATTCGGATATTTTCTAAAAATAAATACAAGTAGATTTTATAATTTTCAGGTCCAATTATTATTTAAATTTTACTGACAGTAACTGTTTACTGATATTAACTGTTTACTGATAGTAACTGTTTACTGATAGTAAATGTTTACTGATAGTAACTGTTTATCCTAATTAGGAAAATATTCAAGTGCAACATTAGACATTCAATCTGGATTCCATTTATTACTACAATTTATGGAATATTATTTATGTTAACAAGAATAATATAATATCATCAATCAACGTCGAATTGCAAAAAAATGCGCGAAACATCGAGATAACGGCTATGTCCTCCGGCGATATAAGATCTGTATCGTAATCCGAACAGGAAATTCATTGTGGAAGACCAGATGCGGAATTCCAGGATTGTATGGAACTACTAGTAGAATAGTGCACTTGTGGGCGTGGTCCAATTGTGCATTGGAATTTTATGGGTTCCGTAAACGTTCTATGCAATTGTTCCTTAAAAAATGGTGTCAGACAGTTAAGCTTTCTCATTCTATACCTACTTAATGAAATATCATGTTACGCAACATCTTCAATTTTTTGCGCACTTACTTTTCGTATATTTTTGTTATGTACCTATTTCAAATGTCTGACAAGCAATTGTGAATTTAGTATTTAGAATAGGTTGTGGGTTCAACTCCCACTCCAGGAAATATAAAATTTAGTATTTTCATTTCTTGGGTTTGGTAACAAGGCAAAGCGCGGCGTTGAGTTCCGCCACTCAACACACAATGCCTCAATTCGGCGGAAAGTGGTGAACGGAATTGTTGAAAGAGAATGGAGGGTCTTATCACCAGGTTCTCTGGTTCCCTCTGCCTACCCCGCTATATGCGGGCTACAGCGTGAAGTTAAAAAAAGTACTTAGAATTTTAGTCTTTCCTGTGCCAACCTTTCCAAACTCAGTATCGTACATTCAGTATCTAATCAGTGGTTGACAAAACTTATTTTAAAAAAGTGCAATGACGTTTTATGTGCAAAAGGTGGCAATCTTATAAAAACCTTATAAAACATGTTCAATATATACAACGAATAAAAGGAAATAATTCAGGCGGCAAATTGGTATCGAAAAAGGATTTTGTACTGTTTTGAAAATAGAACGTGCACGGCGGTACACTTTGTAAAGGATTATGTTCCAAAGTTTAGGATTGTTTTTACAGCTTACAGATTTCTTTGTCGGGTTTGCGGAACCAGCAATAGATGGAACAGCACAATACAGTTTGTAGCGTCTCGCCGTACAATGCCTTAGAGGTCCTTACAATATAACTGAGTCCTTTAGGAGAATCGCCCATTTTACGGTTTTTCAATGGGTTTGCATCCTTTGATGGAACACGTCTAATGCCTTGTTTCTATTCCATGGTCTTAGATCGGTAATAGACTGCGAAGCGTTTACGATTTGTACATTAGTTTCGCTACCTAATTTCGTTGTATTTTTGCCGCAACTCTTATAGGCCCTTCACTTTTGGCTTCACTTTTTATGTTTACTAGGAATTGTTGAAACGTGTATTTTTCTAGTTTTGGTTCATTAAGAATATAACCTTAATACAAAATGTCTGCACTAGATTAACTTTAGACGTTTAGTTTTCTCCCATAAAATTGACGTTCGTAACTTTTTGAATTTAAATCAAAATATATATTTACCATCGTGTCAGATTACGGGTATTTATTTGCTTGGAACAATAAATAAAACCCTAAAATTAAATACCCATATATAGCACATTAATTAACATCTAAGGAACACAACCGCTACCTCACGAACTTAGTTTTTGTGATGCCCAAAATAAATAACATTTCATAAGCTACCTGACTTCACATATTGCCTTATTAGCTAACAGTATTTAAAACAAAAAATTAATATAGGAGTGGAGGAATTTCGCAGTTAGATTAGAATTTTGTTGATAAGAATATTAAGGTTATTTTTTATAGTTTGAAAATTATTTTTTTACAAAATTTAATATCATTTAATAAACCGTTTTTAGGTATGTCTTATTTTTACTTGTCTGATTTTTAACTCTATACTGAATTTGTGCTATGTTTGTTGTACAACCATATCATCATCGTCATCATAGCCATCATCATCACTAACACCAAAATCATCATCATCACCGCTACCACCATCATTATCATGATCATCATTGTGGTCACCATCCTATTAATATATGAAGGAAAAAGTTTTAACTTCTTTTTATAAAAAAATATATGGCCGAGGAGTATGAAATTTAGCACACTTATAATTTGTATGTACAAAAAGCCCATATTTTTATAAGACGTACATTTAAATATTACACACATTGCCTTTTATTTGATATGTATTTTTTGACAGGAGTCTAAGTCGACCTGGAAGAAATACTGATGCTCAGGTGTTATGACCTAGCTAGCAAATTTATTAAAGAGTAAATGATTTTATATTATTACTTTTACAAAATTCTTACAGCTATGTAAATTGGGAATTTCTAAACATGTCAGAATATATAAATGTCCGTATTAAGGCCAAATCAGTTTGCATAAAAAACAACAAAAAAACGACTATTTTATTTTTTTAATACTACCCGCCTAGACTGTATCATTATGGATTCAAGGTGCGTCATATCCATGCTTTGTATCAATCATAAATCACCATTTCTTTTATAATATAGGTATATTTAAAAAAAAGGGTCTCTTTTTAGCATAACCCACTCGAAATAGCCGGAAACCATATGTGCACAAATATTTAAAAGTGGTTCGCCTGCGGACATTTTTAAACCTTTTTTTTCTAAATTTATTTAATGGTTACTTAGTTACGTGAACTTATAAAGCCCCGGGGTCTGACAGATTAGCGTTTGTGTCATTTTTTACGTATGAAAAAACTTTGCCTTTGTTGTGCTTGTGACAACGGCATTAATAAATAACAAATTGCCTAATAAGGAGGTTGAAAAGTATATTTTTAAATTTTAAATGAGATTTTTTTGAAACCTATTAAATATATTTTTATGTCGTCGTCAGCCAGAAGACGTCCACTGCTGGACATAGACCTCCCCCATAGATCGCCATGTAGCACGACTGGATGCCTCCTGCATCCAGCGCTTTCCCGCAATTTGGACTAGGTCGTCGGTCCATCTAGTAGGGGGCCGTCCCACGCTACGCCTTCCAGTTCGTGGTCGCCACTCGAGAACCTTTCTTCCCCATCGGTTGTCGATTCTACGAGCGATATATTGAAGTTAATAAAATAGTACCTACATTATGAATTCAGAAAAAATCAAGACAACTCACATACATACACAAAAACGAGCTTCACGCTTTTTCACGTATATCGGGGTTTCAGAAAACTAAAAAATATATCCAAAACTTACGTATATATATTTCATTTATTTATAAGAATTTTACTGTGTCTAGGAAAATCATTTTCCGTTCTTCGCTCTCCGTCTAATTTTCTAAGCATTAAGTGTTGAGTGGCGGAGCGCAACGCTGCACTTCGCGTTACTAATTTTTTTTATTGTTCAGGTACCTATATAAAAAAGAATTACATAAGTTATTAATGAGACTTTTCAAACTTTTTGCACAGTATTATTGCAACTGTATGTACTTTTTTATTAATATTAATTGATATTTTTAATTTATTATAAATGAACGAGAGTTGTCTAATCTTTATTTAGTTTTTAAATTTCTGTATGAAACTAAGTCAACCCTTGTTAGTTTTATAAACCGTAGATGTATTTTTTTTTCTTTTTTTTTTTTTTTTTAACTTCACGCTGTATCCCGCATATAGCGGGGTAGGCAGGGGGAATCAGAGAACCTAGTTTTAAGACACTCCATTCGGAAAGTGGGGAACAGAATTTTTGAATGTATTTTATTCTATATGAATTTAGTATAAATAAACAGTATCAAATAAGTGCCTACATGTTGTTGATATAGGCACTAAATACCTAATAAAATAAAGTGTAACGTACATATTTGATTACAAAATTGCCATCACCCGCATACCAAGACGAACAATATTGAAAGCAATTGTCAAGAAATAAATTGTACTGATTGATGATAGGGACTTCCCTCCAATCATATACCCGACAATACTCGCATTGGCCCCAAATCTGCCCAAGTGTATGCTATAAATAATACATTATACTTGTCAAAAGAATCTCAATGTAAAAAAAAAAAGCCTTGAGGGTGGATGATCTCTTAAAATAACAAGTGTTTGCTTCAATGATTATCAACAATACGTGGACCTTTAGCTGCCTTATAAAAGCCTTCTTATGACACAGAAGCGAATTTAAAAGAAATAATTATGTTATTCGAATTAAGACTTTAATAGTTAGTTATAAAGTTTATTTTGTAACTAGTGGCTTTTCGCACTAATACATATTGAGTTAAGGTATTTTAAACTTAAATTTGTTGATTTAAAGTTCATTTTAGGTTAGTTTTTATAAATATAAAATAGAGCTTTAGAGTAAAATGCGCGTGAAACATCACGGCCAAGTTGGTTCACCATAACATAAAGAAACATTCTCTTCAACTTTGCTATTTAAATGGTTTTACACATTTATAATATGAGCTGCTATAAATAGAGGCTTTTGTGATACCTTTTTATTTTGTTCCGTGCTTATTGTATGAAACTAAAGCATTTAATACCATTTTCAATATTTAGTCGATCAGTTTTGAGTGTACTTATGTTATTATAATTTATTAATAAAGGTAATATATATTAAGGGATTAGTATAAAGATATAATTTCCTAAGTATCTTCCTAAAAATACTCCTAAACTTAATTTTTAATATTATGTTGCTTTATTCGTAACAAAATCACTTGGTTATGTTTTTTTCATTCTTTTCAACAAATAGTATTGTTTCGCAAGATTGGTAATAATAATTATTAATTGTACTTAAAAATATAAATAGCTATAATGTTTAAATTATAGATTACTACCTATATAGGATTTTAGAAATGTAATAATTTATTTTAAAGTCACGCTTTAAAAAAAATCAAACCCTACTCAGTATATTATGCTTACAAATTATAAGAATTCTTCAATTTTCGATGCAATCGTCCCCGCCCTAGATTTCGAGCGCCCCGCCCTATCACGCCTAGCTAGTTTGCTTGTAAGGAACCGATTTTGATAGCTTTCGAAGCTACATTTATTTTAGGCAGGTGTTAAAAGAAGTATTTAGTAAACTTCGCTCATTAACAGTGTTAAATGGATATAAGGAAAAAAATATTTGATATTATTTTAGATTTGTTTTAATTTTGCTACTATAGTATTTTTATTAACTGCTATGAATTTATCAACAATTATTAACAGCATGTAGTTGTTATAATGCTGTTCAATATCAAAATTATTGTGACTGGCCCTTGAAATTTGTTTGACCATTGATTGAAAAATAATGGCGAAGTATTTTATTAAGAGGAGTGACAAAATGTACTCATTATTAGATTCTCGAGATACAATATTATATTCTATATTGGAAATTTTGGATACTATACTTAGAAAAATTTATTGTAAGTGTACGAAAAAAAAAGGAAAACAACAATATTATGTTATATATACGAGTAGATACATTCTCCAAATTATATTTTTACATCTGCCTCCTAAACTTTCCTAATAAAATAAAGTGTAAATGTCCGCCTATGCAATTAATAACGCAAATTTTTACAAACCAAATATTCCGTCCCCGCCTTAGGTTTCCAGTGCTCCGCCCAATCACGCCTGTGATGTAAAGCTACGGTAAATTGTTAAGGCCAAAGGCGGTATAGTTAAATTGTTTGGTCAAGATTACTTCCTTTCAAACAGTGCCGCATTTCTAGGAAGCTTTAAGGTGTCAGACAAAATATTTGACAATGAGTAGATATTTTATTCTTCAAATGAGCACGTATTTGTATATTGTACTTTGTAATGCACCGTACTGATATATTTCGAAAGTCATGATTTTAGTATAATACCAAAAAATATGTTACTTGGTACTGTTATTTGTAAATATTATTGTTAGAACTTGTATACATAGATAAGAATTGTAATTGATTGCTGATTATTTATTTTTAATTTTATGTACCTAAGTTAGAAATGGGACAGTTAAGGCGATGGTTGAGGGTTCATTTTCCACCTGAAGAATGATTGTATTAAAATTATTTTTATTTACCCTCTGTGGTACGATACAACGTGGCGCTGAGTTTCGGCACTCAAAATGCAATGTCACTAACTTAGATGAAAAACTTACTTAGCCACGCTCATTTATTCTCTATTGACAACTATGATATATCATAATCAAATATAACATTTATACTATTTATAATTAACTTCTAACCGATTTTAGAAGCTACACCTTGATTCAGCATAGGCTCAACACTTCAACACAAATTGATTGCAAAAAAAATAAACAAAAGCGCGTATATCCCCGAACGAAGTACCGCTTTACACAAAGACGTCACAACTCAAATACTGTCTCTTCGAACAATAAAAAAAGAACCACTCAATACTATTGGGCCCTCTAGTTTGTTAGACAATAAGTTTCGATCCTTATCTGATCTCGCGTGAGATGTTATCAGCGATCTAGGGTCTAATCCATAAGTATACACACAATGGGCCAAGTCGATGCTACACGTGGCCATTCACGCCATTCAAATTGGTCATTACAAGTATGTTTTTTTTATAAATATAAGATATTTATTTGTTGCTGTATTTCAGCTGGTTTACCATCTCAATACACTGTATTTTGATAACTGTGTGTCAAAATATGAATTTGGGAAATGTAATGAGATCTTTGATTTTCGCGTATCGTTTAGTATTCGGAAATACTGAATTAGGAAAATGTTACATCGCTACCAAATTGAAACTTTCAATTGAGGGTGTGTAAACGCGACAGGTTGTGGGTTCGATTCCCACTCTAGGAAATGATTTTATTTATTTCCTAGGTTTGGTAACAAGGCAAAGCGCGGCGTTGAGTTCCGCCACTCAGCACGCAATGACTCAATTCGGCGGAAAGTGGGGAACGGAGTGTCTTAACACTAAATTCCCTCGGCCTACCCTGCTATATGCGTGATATAGCGTGAAGTTATGTATGTATGTATGTAATTTTATTTATAATTGTGATCAGTAAATAAAAATAAAATATTTTATTAATTTTTATTAATTAATAAAATATTAAGTTGAGTAATAACAAATCTGTAATAAAATTAATATTAAGCACATAATTTAACATAAACTTGCACTTGTGGGAGTACGACTAGAGTGCGTTTGCATTTGTAGGAGTACGACTAGAGTGCATGTGTACTTATGGAAGTGCGTAAGCACTAGTAGTCAGTTCGCGTATATTACGTCACCATGTCTATCTTTCAAATAGATTTCATTGCTATTCGTTGAACTTACATAATATACTGAACATTACTCATCCCAAGCTTAATACTAAATAGAGGCACTTAGCACAGAAATCAAACCTTTTTCCACACTTTTTCACCTCTCTCGATAACAAAGTTAAAAATATATAAGCACCTTGAGTATGGCATGATGACATTTTTGTTAACTTAACTTTTTTTATTTTTAAAGCTAATCGATTTGGATTACTTAATTTTAATTTTAAATGATTTTTTTTAGATAATAATCCTATCGTAGTTATTGTATTTCTATCTCCGAGCTTTCGATTTCCTACTAAAGAATTTTTATGAGTATAACAAATTCAGAAAAACAAAAATTATAAATAAATAGTTTTTTTGTTGTTCTGCTCGTAAATTGGTAAAGAAAATCAATTTTATACGATAAAAAATATTGCGCATATTTGCAAGCAATACGAGAAAAAAAAAGTATCTTAAGAATAAATTACATTTATGAAATTTCGAAAGTGGAAGAGAAGCTTACATTTACAAGGTACATTTTTATTTAAAAATATACAATATGACGCCTGTCGTGGCGCAGAGGCACAAGCGTGCAACTGTAAACAAGACAGGTTATGGGTTCGATTCCCAGGCCAGGAAATGTTAGTATTTTCATTCCCTGGGTTTGGTGACAAGGCAAAGCGCGGCGTTGAGTTCCGCCACTCATCACGCAATGCCTCAATTCGGCGGAAAGTGGGGAGCGGAATTGTTATAAGAGAACGGATTGTCTTAATATTAGGTTCTCTGGTTCCTTCTGCCTACCCTGCTATATGCGGGATACAGCGTGAAGTTAAAAAAAAAAAAAGAAAAGTATACAATGATATATACAGATAAACCTATTGGGCGACTCCAGGTGTCATTTAGTTCAATAATAGTAGAGTCATTATAAATTAATAGTAACAGCTTTATATGTTCATGCTACATATAAATAAATGAAAGGATTTGCTCAAGCAGAATATATGATGACTCTGAGTTGACTGCCATTGATGTTGTTAGACGTATTGTTATTTTAATCGTTCGACAATCTTGTTAATGATGATTTTTGTACAGGGTGATCTAAAATGTCAATATTTTTCTTATATATATATATTTATTATTAGGCATTTAACACTCTACCTAACTTAACTTAGTACTCTAAATATAAACCATAATTTATAATAATTTTTGAAGTTTATTTTAGATAACATTTTATACACACGCTATAACTTTATGCATCTTCCCACACTATTTGGAGACCTGCTCTTAAGATACTTCGTTCTCTACCTTTAACTTCAAATCGAGACATTGGCGTAGCAATTTATATGCGCACTTTGTCTATGTCTATATTCCCCGAATGCAGATCGATTCCTTTGTATCTACAGTCCGGCACTGTCTCACTGCGCCACGAAAACTTCTCATTATAACTTTACTATATAATTTATAACTTTAAAAAGTATGTAATAGGCAACATACAAGAGAACTAAATTACATATTTTTGTATTTAATATTATGAGTAATGTGGTAGAGAATAATGAACAAAAAACACTCTGTATAAGAGCATATCGTTGCAGTCAACTACAAATCAATGGTGGACAAAAAGCGATTTAATGGACCTTTTAGCGTTTTAAATGGAGACAAATTCGCTTTAAAGTCAATTCGTACGTTCGTCAATTCATGCGAAGAATTTCATTGAATGTTTCCATATTTCTTTATATATTAAATAATGGATGGCACGTATTTGAGCTTTTGTACCATCGATAAAAAGCACGTGTCTTGTAAATCAATAAATTGATGTAATAAATGTTATGAGTACAAAAAAAATCTCTTGTTGAATTATTAATAACACTAAATATATAAGTACTTATATCATTTATAGAATATTTTCTAAGACGTCTGTAAAATCCTTTTTCTTAGAGAAATTCGTAATACAATTAATTTGAAATCGACTAATAAGTTCAGATGTAGAGAATATCGGACTTATTAAATAACAATGCTCACTTACTTAGATACAAGTAGTTATTAGCAGTATTTTGCCTTTAATGTACAAATTTGATATTATAATTTTTCTCTTCATTAACATCATTATCTCCTTTTTGATATACAAATTATAGAGTAATTTTGCTGTTACACGTTTTCTTGGAGCAACATATAAAATTATGATAATAAGAATTTTTATTTAACAAATTTAGTATGTAAAATTGAATATAAGCGCTCACCCATTACATCTGCTTTTAAGCTGAGAAAACATTCTTTGACGTCAACTACCATGTTCACATTCCGCCTAATTTACTTCAAAGGTTTTGATATAATTTTAGTCGAACCATTATTGAAAGCATGCATGAATTTTTCAAAATATAAAAATTATTTACGCCCAATGCTTCAAATTGTAAAGAATACGTGATCTCCTTTTGAAGAAGAATTTGACAAAAGGTATCGTATAAAGGATCATATTTATTTCATAATAAATGACAATTATCGTAAATTGATTTCCGAGTCGACAATAAGCCTGCAGCTAACCAAACACTGGCCAAAAAGGATAGGCCGATGTCATTGTTGGGATTTGGAGCCATAAAGGAATCTTTCTTGTTACTATAAGACGAATAGAAGAGGTTTGTGTTCATTGTGATAGAGGCAACAAATATTATGTATGAATATTACGGTTAGTTTAGATTTGGCTACAAGGACTTTTAAATATTATTTCACTAAATAGTGTATTAGATAAAACCTAAATTTTAAAAATAAATATCATATAATGCATCCTTGACTGATTTTGATAACAACGGCCAGTTCGTCGTGATTCTCCAAGGAATTGTCCTTATTGTATAATACCTACTTAGGAGTATATGATGCTATGGGAAAATAAAGTTAGAAAAATTTGGTAGAGAAAACCTGACGTCAAAACACTTTGTTCACTGCTTTTGAGCGTGAAAATGAGGATAGTTCAATGAAACCAAGGTAGTAGTCATTTTAAGTACTATCTGCTTATAAAATATTTATTTATTTTAGGATCTATTTTTGTGTAATTCATAAATACAATCATTATTAAGATGTAAAGAAAAATTTTTCAAATTCTCTTTACGAAAATTATGCGGAATGAGAAGTATAACATTTGGTATAATTATACTTGTAATAAAAAAAAAAACAATATTATTTTGAACAATTTATTAAACTTAACTAAAGATATATATATGTCGCGGAAGCCGAGTCTCGAGGAGTAGCGACATAATCAGTACCTTCGGACGCCATGGTCAGTGTGCTCCAGTGACACAGGCGAAAATCCAACAAGATGTGTGTTCCGCTCTACTGACGTATGCTATTTATATTGTCATTCTATAGTTTTCTAACAATGTATCGCCAGCCGGCTAACCATCAAATCATATGTCAAATAATAAATACTCTTTAGTCATTATTCTCTAACATATATATATTTTTTAGCTTCACGCTGTATCACGCACATAGCAGGGTAGGCAGAGGGAACCTGAGAACCTAGTATTAAGGCCTAGTTATATATATATAGTTAGGTCAAGTGTTAGTGTTAAGTAAAATTTTACTGTAAAAGAGAAACTGTTGAGATTCTTGTTCTTTTTTTAACAAATTAGTCCTTCGAGTTGGTGGTGGCGTGCTGTAAGACCGATAACATTGACAACTTTTTTTTTTATTTATTAAGGATGGCAAACGGGCAGATGGACCACTTGATGGTAAGTTGACCTTCGCCCATGGACATTTACAACACAAAAGGAGTTGTAAATGCGTTGCCGACCTAGTGTTCAGATGGGAGGGGGAGGAAACAATGTAGTGGCCACGGCAGTTCGCCATCTCAACCACCATATTCTGGGGAAAGGATGGGTGGGAATAGGGAAAACCTGGCTTACATGCCATCGAACCGGAACACATTCTTAGATATTTGGCGGATCGTCTTTGTCATGGTAGTGGTTGCGAGCCAGTGGGAGGATGAACCTCCTACCACCAAACTACTGGGATACCCGCCTTTTACGGGACGCTACCCAGCGGCGAAGGGGAACTGTATTCTAACCCCGTCCCCTCACAGAGTAAAATTTCATGTAATTGATTTAATGATTTAAAGAGAGGAGGTTATCTATTTGACTGTATTCTTTATGTGTGTTGTAATATTTTATATATTTTTATATTGGGTAATTTTAATGATTCTTTTTTATATGATACTTATTGCTTCTGAGGCGGTCACATTTAAATTTAGTTAAGATCTGACGAGTAGTTTGTGAGTTTGTTACAATTATATTTTTAGTGCATTTCATTGAGGTGTGTTTTCAGTTTTTGTTAAAATATTAATAACACAAGTTAAATATTTTTTCTACATACTAAGTACCGTCCAATTATAGAAAACCAGTCTTCTGTCTTTATTAGGATAATATAAGAATACAATTTTTTTACCCTTTTTAAACGTTGTCCAACTGTAATTGATCATGTATGTATGTCTGTATGGTCAATGGTCACGTGTATTTGTATAAATAATGATAAGAAACTCACTCACTTACCTGAACAAATCGCTTTATAAATGCGTGATAAATGTATGCAATTCCAATAATTAGATTTTGTTGCTTTAACTTGACTCATATATTTTTTAGCAACAAGCAAGCCAAACAATTTTGTTTATACATACATACATACATAGCTTCACGCAGTATCCCGCATATAGCAGGGTAGGTAGAGGGAACCTAGTGATAAGACACTCCGTTCCTCACTTTCCGCTAAATTGAGGCATTGCATGCTGAGTGGCGAAACTCAACGCCGCGCTTTGCCTTGTTACCAAACCCAGGAAATGAAAAATTCCATTTCCTGGAGTGGGAATCGAACCTACAACCTGAAGCGTTTACAGTCACACCCATGTGCCTCTGCGCCACGACAGGCGTTTTGTTTATACTACTTGAAACTCATAAATAGTTTTAGATATTGATTGTAGAAAATAAACAAAAGAATTTTTTTTACTTTACGGGAAGATACTGACATTGACATTTTCTAGAAAAAACTAATTTTGTATTAATATTATTTTAATTTTTATTTAGCAGTGATTTAGAAAAGTAGAAGTAGTAGTATACTTTGGGAACCTAAATTTACCAAGAGAAAAAAAAAGAAAAATTGTCATATACCTATTTAACCATAGTTAAGTTGGTTAATTTTTTTTTTTTATACCACGACGGTGGCAACAAGGCACACGGCCCACCTGATGGTAAGTGGTTACCGTGGCCTATGGACGCTTGCAACACCAGGAGCATCACTTACGCTTTGCCGACCCTTCAAAAACCTATTTATTCCCCTTTTGAAGAACCCCATATTGTAGCCCTCTGGTAAAACCTCGGCAGGGAAATCATTCCACAATTGGAGAGTCCGCGGAAGAAAGTTCCTTTGAAATCGAACTGTTCGTCACCATTTAGGCTCCAAAGTGTGAGCATGGTTAAATGAACACTTTTGAAAAATATTACAGAATGCTACATATCCTGTTACTTACTTATTACTTACTCTAGGTTCTAATTTATGTGAAAATAAAAAAAAATGCCTGCAGAAGCAGTTATTTGAGAGTTTAATTACACTAGCGATTACTTTAACATCGTGCTTTTTGAATTCATTTTAAAGTAACACAATAAGAGAGGCTTGTCTTAATATAATAAATTAGTTTTAGTCTTCAATCAAAAAATAACCAGGTGCATATCACAAAAATAGTTCGCGACTTGTCCAACATCTACAATGAGTGGTCATCAATTAAACATCCTTAAGCATGACGTTCGTGTTGAGGACTAAATAAGCCCAGGTGCGCGAACAATTAGATAATCACCATATTTGGAGAGTTGTCACGCATATTCTTAGAAACGTTTTGTTGTCCGCCACCCAGTCGCTCTGTTTGCAAACTCTGAAAGAGCCTGCCCCAATATTTGCCTTACGAATGAAAGAAACAAAGCCCTACGGGACAGTTAGCGTTTTCCTGCGAGTCACGAGGACAATGTTAAGGGGGTGTTTCGTTAAAACTGTATATTCTTTCATAAATAAAATATTTCTAGAGTTTCACTGAAATGTATAAAAAATACTATACTTACATATTTTAATATAAGTACTGAATATATTGAAATTTGTAAAAGTAAGTGTATTTCGTAACATAACTCTAAGCAACATTTAGTCAATAAAATAGAACTATTTATAAAATGATTTCAAATAAAACAATTTTATCTGGACTAGGGTACTTTTTTTCTGTGGCCACAGGACTACATCTAGAAATAGTTTTGCTTTAATATGTCCTATAAGTGTAAAATCCAATAACATATTATAAAATCAATATATAAATACAACCTATGACTGATCGGCCATGTCGGAAAGTAGAAACAGATAAGGCAGGACGTAAATGCTGTAATGCAGGGAAAAATAAATTTAAGCATTACCAATACTATTCAAAAAATAATAATATTGATGAATATTTTTTTTGTCTCACATATAAATAAACATTTTGTATATAAATATTTAAAATAAATTTATTTTACTAGCAGCAACGAAACAGGACCTTAACAAGAAATTTAGCGAGCAAAGGCGACTATGTTTGCACGTTCACGACGTCTCCACGGGAGGCGAGACCACCGCACCCTACCACCTCGCCACTTAATATATTGTGTTCACCTCAATACTTTATTGTATTTACCACGAGCCATTCTATTCTAATAACAATGTTCTACTAAATTTTTTGCTCAGAATTATTTCTTTCCAGAGAGCGTCATAATTATTGTAAGGCTTAAGCATTTAAGATGTCACAAGTTGGCATTAGCTTCCTGAATGATTATGAGAAATAGGCAATTCAAGGAACTTTTACAATAAATACACAAAGAAATATATAATTTTTCGTATTATGGTGAAGATGGAAGTGGCGAAAATTTAATTTTTAATCTCTGATCTTAGGTTACCGTTTGCTCAAAAACGTTTGGGACACTTCAAATCATATTTTGTATGATCAAACCATAATTTCCCCAATGAAGATATTTAATGAATTCAAATATTGTCTCAATTGGAAATTTTCGCAACGATCATGATCATTGTTAAGACCAGATAATAATAATCTATATTATATCGACTAGAGAACTTTCTTGTCTTAGTTAAAAGGCATCTCAAAAGACAACAAAAAGAAGGAAGGATATTATGATTAGAATTTTTCATCATACATTTGCATAAATTGGAAGCAAATCGCCTAATCTCCTGGCCTACGTGCACGCGCAGGTCGCTCTCGCACGTGTATGTGACAAGTGGTGACTCGTGTATCCACTACGAATTTACCAGGCTCGCGCCACCGGCACAAGGCAGGTTGGGACAGCTTCTGTGGGTCTGATTTGTGGTTGAGGAGCAGCACCGTGAGGTTCTAATGGACTGCTACCGGCTTTTTGCCGGTTCGATAATCGGGCTACGAGAAAAGTAACAATCGCTTACTTGTGTTCTTGACAATTCTACTTAATGTGTTAAAATGTATTTCAATACCTTCACATAACAGCTGACTCCACTTTTCAGGAAAAGTATATTTATGATGTGGTTTATTTACAACGGTTTCGGGCAGTGTGGTTTCCAAAACTAAAAACTCCAATATCGTCACAATTATCTAGGCTTGTCGCAAATAAGAGCAGAAATCTTTGAATATACCGTACCTTCTAAAATTTGTTTAGAAGGAGTTAGCTGGCATGCCAACGTTTGTGGCTTATTTCTAACCGCCTCCAAAAATGAAGAAGATTCTTAATTCGACTGCACTTTTTATGTGTATTTGTTATCATTTGAATTTAGTTAAAAGTAGTTTTCGAGTTACTCGTAATCATTTTAACGAATTTTATTAGAAGTCGGTTTTCATTTAAGTAATTTTTTAATTATTATATACCAAACTAACGGTAAGAGCTAATTGGAAAAGATTGATATATAGACTTGTCAACCTTGATGTTCATATTAAAATATCCTATTAAAACGCTCATAGAAATGAGAAAAATTGGATTTATTAGCAACATTCAATCTAAAGGAAGGTGTAAATCACTTCATATTTTATAGCTTCCCTAGCGGATGCTACATAAACAACTAACTGATTTATACAATAAATTGTTAAGATGGATCTCTTTTAAAATATATGTATTTTAGCGTATATCTAAATTTAAATCTCGATAAGGAATAATTAGTACCAAGTAAGCATAAATTCTTGATAATACTTTTTTGGATTCAGATATGTTTTATTTCGTAATATTTAAATTGATTAAACATGTAATTAAATAATTCTCGATATTATTTTCTATAATGAATTCTATTTTATTTCATTATGGTAATATGCATAGAAAAAGCTTTGGTCCTCTTTTTAGAAAAAAATATGCTGATAGAGAAATATGAAATATGGCATAATTAAAGTTTGTATGAAGGAGAAAGACAGAAAGGCTGTATTTTACATAATAAATAACTTAAGAAATAATTTAAATTAATAAAATAAATACATCCCTGTCACGAATTTGAGACATATTGTTCTATGAAGTAACACGACGTTTACGAGTCCTTTTTTTTTTTAATTTCACGCTGTATCCCGCATGTAGCGGGGTAGGCAGAGGGAATCAGAGAACCTAGTGTTAAGACACTCCATTCTCTTTCAACAATTCCGTTTCCCACTTTCCGCCGAATTGCGTGTTGAGTGGCGGAACTCTACGCCGCGCTTTGCCTTGTTACCAAACTCAAAAAATGAAAATACTAAATTTTACATTTCCTGGAGTGGAAATCGAGCCCACAACCTGTCGCGTTTACAGTACGCTTGTGCCTCTGCGCCACGACAGGCACGACGTTTACGAGTCAATGGATCTAATAGCAATTGTGAAAATAAGAAAACATAAGCGTATTGTTTTTGGAAAAGCAAAAGAAATAAACGTATATTATACTGTGACAAAAAAAATATCTTAAATGATATTACTCTGGGCTGATTATCATTTTATCATGGTATCGATAATGAGACTTTATTATTAAATTATTATTTTTTTTTTAATATTAAACCAACATAATTTGGTGGTAGGAGGTTCGTCCTCCGTCTGGCTCGCGACCACTATCATGTCAAAGACGAACCGCCAAATATCTTATGATGTGTTCCGGTTCGATGGCATGTAAGCCAGGTTTTCCCCTTTCCCACCCATCCTTTCCCCAAAATGTGGTGGTTCCGATAGCGGACTACTACATTATCCTCCCTTTCCATCTGTATCCTCTAGGTTGGCAACGCATCTAGTACATCTCTTGTGTTGTAGATGTTCATGGGCGAAGGTAACCACTTACCATCAGGCGGTCCTTCTGCTCGTTTGCCATCCGGTATCCATAAAAAAAAAAAAAATAACCAACTTGATATCGTCTAATGTTTATATATAATACATGTGACAACTATGAGTATAATTTATATTTAATTATTGTGTAAATATGCAAAGAAGATCATAAAAGTGATATAACAATTAGTAAACTTGTTTTGCTTCAATATATCTACGAGAATATTATATTTTCATAATGAACGTTTTAAATGGCATATTTTATTTTTAGTTCTATAAATTAAATATTCAAGCTAATAACTCTTTTGTGGTTTTTTTTAAAGAACTTGTGTTATAATTTAAATACTTCACGCTGTATCCCGCATATAGGGGTATCCCTATCCCGGGGTAGGCAGAGGGAATCTGAGAACCCAGTGTTAAGACAATCCGTTCTCTTACAACAACTCCGTTCCCCACTTTCCGCTGAATGGAGGCATTGCGTGCTGAGTGGCGGAACTCAACGCCGCGCTTTACCTTGTTACCAAACCCAGGAAATGAAAATATTAACATTTCCTGGAGTGGGAATCGAACCCACAATTGTCGTGTTTACAGTCGCACGCTTGTGCCTCTGCGCCACGACAGGACACGATACTTATTTTATATAACGAATTATATAGCTTGAAGCTGTATCCCGTATATAGCAGAATAGGCAGAGGGAACTTGAGAGCCTAGTGTTAAGACACTCCGTTCCCCACTCGAATCGAATTTAGCGATCGTTGATTTATTTTTAAATTTTTAAGGTTAAAGTCTCTTCAGGGAAGAGCCAAGTTTTCCCCTTTCCCACCCATCTATTCCCCTTCCATCTGTATCCTCTAGGTTGGCAACGTATCTACAACATCTCTGGTGTTGTAGATGTCTATGGGCGAAGGTAACCACTTACCATCAGGTCCTTCTGCTCGTTTGCCATCCGTTATCCATAAAAAAAAAGGAAGGTATTTTTAAGTTTAAGTTTTATGAGTATATTCTGTTCTTATGATATTTAATTATTTGAGTATGTTTTATTTACTCATTTTTTTATTTAGTCATATATGCATGCATATAAATAAGCAATCTTAATTTCTATCAATATAATAAAGGATGCAAGTCGACTTATCAACCTATTCACCCCTCGTGCACAATTCCAAGCATATATCAATAATTAAATTACAAGAACCTTACCTAACATAACTTATATTATAAATAGGAATCAAAGATCACGCATAAAATGACCGCTCACTGCGTCATTATGCTCACACCTAGATTCAAAACTGTCAGCTTTGTGAGTGCGACCCGCAGTGTCTGTGATTGTTGTCGCACGTGCACTCACAATGGACCCTTAGGAATGTATCCCTATTTACACGACCTAATTGAATTATGGGTCTACATGTTGTGGTAATTAAATTATGTAGATGAAATATTCTACGTTCCCCACTTTTCATAGAATTGAGGTATTGCGTGCTGGGCGGAACTCAACGCCGCGCTTTGCCTTGGAAATACGGCGGAAAGTGAGGTACGGAAATGTTAAAAAGAGAACGGAGTGTCTTAACACTAGGTTCTCTTGTGCTCCCTGCCTGCCCTGCTATGTACGGGATACAGTGTGAGGCTAAAAGAAATTCTAGTAATATCTCTTATGATTTATATATATTTTTTTCTATTTTTCATATTCAGGCTTTTACCCACATTTAAAACACACTTAAGACACTCCGGTGTCCTTTTTTCAGCTCAATTCAAGATTGCAACATTGCGTGTCTAGCGGCGGATCTCAACGCCGCGTTAAGTCTAAACAGAGCGTGGATATCAAATTTATTTAAATATAATATTACATTGAATGGGAATCGAATCAACGCATTTAAAACCAGACGATATCCCACCGTGCTATCACGGACTCTTAAACCTTAGGTATAATTAACAAAAGTAGGAAGAGAATAGAAGAGTTGCTAAAAAATATTCTTTTTAAGATAATGCCAACGAGACGTGGTTGGACCTAAGAAGGAGTTTGATTACACACGTAATGGACGTAAATTCGATTCCCGTTTCTGGTATGTCTATGAATAAAAAATCACGAATGTAAAAAAATACATATTTGTATATTAAGCGGAGTCTTGTAAAAAAACGTAACATCTAAATAAAAATCTAACATTTGAACTATGACAGTCTAATCAAATCTAAAACGACATAAAAATATTATAACGAATTCCTTAAATGGATATTATTCATAGCCAACAATTGCTCTTAGATAGAGTCAAAGCATTCAAGATGTTATTTAATAAAAAATATACACTTCAACATTTTTTAAATAATATTCAAGTACACATCCTTACTAATATTATAAATGCGAAAGTAACTCTGTCTGTCTGTTACGCTTTCACGGCTAAACCACTAAACCGACTTTGATAAAATTCGGTATGAAGATAGAACTGAACTTGGAAAAGGACATAGGATATTTTTTATTGTGAAAAAATTAGTAGAAGGGGTTGAAATAGGGGATGAAAGTTTGTATTGAAGTTCCTTATTGTCAAACATAAAATTATGTGAGATTATTCAACTGTTTACAACTTTCACACCTAAACCACTTAACCATTTTTGACAAATAGTCTAGACCTTGGGAAAGACTATAGTCTACTCCTTACCATGTCGCGTGATATAACCGAATTCCACGCGGGCGAAGCCGCGGGCGGAAAGCTAGTATTATTATAATAACAAGATAAATACAACAAAATCAACAAGGCGACGCATTAAATCGTTAAATAGGTATTACGCCCTTAATGCTACCTGTAAAAAACAGGGCCTTATACCACTGAAGGGTCTCCCATGTTATCTAAACAGCCTCGTCCTTGGATGTCGAGTACATATTTGTTTTTCGATTCGGACCGACTCTTGTTATCTTTGCAAACAAAGTGTGTGTTTGCTTATCACAAAATGGCGGCAGTAAATATCCAAACGAATTTAGTTTTTATTTAGTTAAGATTTGTCGGATTTTGGTGTTCGATAAATAACCTAAGCTTATTGATGGGGTGGCATTTTTTATGTAGCTTTTAAATTTTAAAGTGCGCAATTTGTTTTCTATATCACTTAACTGTATTTTAATAAAATAATTGTAATGTATTCAAAAGAACATTTCATGTATGTAATATTTAATATTTCGTAGACCGAGCATATATTTTTCCAATATTTCAAAATAATCTGTCAATGAATAGACTTTTGTGTGAAACCAATAATGCGATCACCGATAAAATTATTTTTACTATGCATAAGCGTACAAGAACATTCAAAGGATACTCGACTGCACTTGAACAACTATTACAAAAGAATTTTAAAGGATCGAAAACTATCCGTATCAAATTAGTAGAAACGCTTCATTCATAAACTGCATATTGTATAGGAGAGATAATAAGGAAATACGAATTATCCGCTTTAGAAGATAAAAAAATTGAAATATTACATGCAAAATGGAAGCCTTACGGTATCCGCTACGTATCAAAGAACCGTTGGATAATCGATTGCGCATACGCAGCTCATTCACAAGCCTGGCGAAGCAAAGATCCTCAAGGAGTACGGAAGACAGTTATTGTTATTACGAGTGTATAAAAAATTAAATAATAACACAATACAATAAAATTTGGCATTTATTCATTCTTATGAATCTTCAACTCTTGTTGAATCTGATTTTTTTTTTGCCAAGATAAAACATAGATACACAATTGAAATATATTTTATAGACACACTTTTATTTCTTACTTGCTAAGTTAACAGTATTTTTAAATATTTTACTTTTTTTAGAAATGGTTAAATTTTCTTCAACTAAAGTAAAAGAAAATACAGATAATAAATCATTTTTAAGGTATAATTAATAAATACAGTAACATTAATACTAAATATTATTACTTATACCAATATATAGTACCTTCAACTAGACAGCTAGTCACATACATTCAACAATAGAGCTACGTAAAAAGCGTGTTGTGGAAAAAATATAAAATTATCGGCAGTATAATGAGCCCCTATAGCGCAGCGTGAGTCCGAAATTCAATCAAAAAGAATTTATTGCTCAGATTCGCAAGGCTACGCTTCCTTTTAACATTTCGATTGTTAAGGCGGGTAAGTTTTTTCTTTTTTTTTAGATAATAGCTCGACCCAACGCCGCCAACCATTATGCCGAGCTAAAATGACAGTAAAAGTTACGCCCACTTTTTAAATTCTTTGTGTCTGTAACTTCAAAAATTTTTAAAGATCATATAATACGATTAGTATATGTACTCGACATATAGAGTTTCGCGCGGTTTTTAATTCCACTTATTTGTTATGGATCACTTATATATAGCTTTTATATATATCGAAAATACTTCGATCTAGTACTCAGTTGTTGCAGGCTCAGAATGAAAATAAGTCATATGACATGACCACACCAATATACGATAGTATAATAACGGAGTTAGCCTATTTAAAGTAATAATATGTTAAAGAAAGAAGAAATTAAATCTAGTTAAAAAAATTACTTATATATTCAAAGTAATTTAAAATTGGCTTATTTCATAAAACTCCGTATTACTATTGCACTTAAGAACATAAAACAGGCGTTATCTCTAAAAGTCAACTCTTATATTAAAATCTCGACAATGTACCTACCTACGCTTGTTAAAAGGCTCGCTGTTATCATGATTCCCGTAAACAAGCCGCATTGGTTTTCTAGTGGCCATCTAACACGTGTTCCAGCTACTTGGTTACACTAGACTCCAATTATAACGAAGTTACAAATATTTACGACAATCAATTTTAAGTCATATTTCAATGACATAAAGTGTAAATTACCTATAAATTTTACCATTAAGAAACTATAAAAAACTATCATAGTTTAACTTATTTTGTGTCTTATGCATTGAAAATAAGATTTAATTTTATTTGTTTTGAATATATTTATATAAAGTCTAGTTTTCACG
>JAKGSA010000479.1:74286-127807 GCA_033558755.1 Philaethria dido
TTGAGTATCGTGTATCATAGAATTTTGAATGGCAAAACTAAATTTGTATGGTAACCTTTATTAACAACTTTATCCGAATTTTACGCGAGACTTGTTTGTCTTACGCGCCACTATTTTGCACAAAGCATGGTTGTGAATTTTAACAAGGCAAGTGGCAAGTTCTATTGATTTTCAGTTCTTTGGCTTTGAAAGGTTTAGTTCGTGTTAATAAGAGCTATGGTAGTTTGGGGTTGTTGTGAGGTTTAGGTTAACAATTCCTTATTATATTCATTGATAGTGAAATATATTTTGAACTACTAAGAAGGATATTAGAATGAAAACAATATTTGTTTTTCCGGTTTTCCTAAATATTCTAAGTGACGTGGTGGTAATAATTAAAAAAATAATGAGTTTTGGAGCCGGAAAAATATAAATTAATATGTAGGTAGGTTCAATTATTTACAATTTTTCTTTACATGCTTACATTCAAACCTGTATATGTTTACAATGAAACTAGAAAAGCCAAGTTTTTAAAAATAATTCGAAGAATTGAAACCATAAATTACAAATACATTATATGTCAAATGTCAAAAAAACTAGACTTGTTACATTCTCTGGGCAATTCTATCAAACGAGGTTCTAGCAGCTGTGACGGAAGGTAAGTCAACATTAATGTAACGCGTTGCAAGCCGTGAAATGTGTCGCGAAATCTAAAAACCGTTGCGGATCGTCGAATGGAAAACTAGGCTAAATCAAAGACCATGTGTTTGTAATACTGACACCCGTTTAGCGAGACGAATTGACGAAGAAAGCCCGTACAAATTCCAAAGAAATAACCGAAAAACCGAAATTTTGCAGCGATTCGTCACAGCGCCGTGATTTCACGGTCCCCTATTACTACGTCCCTTAGGATTTCGTCTAAAACTGCCTTTTGACAGTGTCGTGAACTAAGTCGCACTTTTGTCCTGATATCGCAGGTTCGGAACGAATCGTCCTTAGAAAAGCACCGATTTATCATTCTTAAACGTTTGTCCGCGATGCATTATACCGTAAATGGACATCCAACACTTTTGTATAATGTCACGTATCTTAAACTGTTTCTTGACACGTAATATCGATATATGTTATATTTTACGTATTATGTCCAGTATTGAATATTTTTTTTTTACATATACCCTTATGTATACTGGCATTAAATAAAAGCATATTATATATATATTTTTAACTTCACGCTGTATCCCGCATATAGCGGGGTAGGCAGAGGGAACCAGAGAAGTGTTCAGACACTCCATTCTCTTTCAAAATTTCCGTTTCCCACTTTCCGCCAAATTGAGGCATTGCGTGTTGAGTGGCGGAACTCAACGCATATCATATACATTGCATATATCTAAGAACTGAGGAGTTGATTGATAATAAATAATATCATATGTTTTTAGTAATGGTAGAGTTTTTTTTATAAATAATTTATATATTTTGGGTGATGTCAACAATCAGGGCCAGCCTCAATTAACATTACATAATGCTTTTTTCCACTTAACGTCGATTAATCTTATGTCTCTACATAAGAACTTATGCTAACGATGCATAATGGGACAGAAACCGCCTGTAAATATGCGAAAGTTTTGGGTTCGATGCTCATTCCAGGGATAGGTTATATTTAACTTATTCTCATTTTTCCGCTAAGCGAAACCACGATATAGAGTTTTGTCATGAAACAAGCAACGCACGGAACGTGGAGAACGGAGAGTATAAGCACTAAATTTTTCTAATTTCTCTGCTGTCGGGGAAGGGCGTGAAGCTTCTTTTTTAATTTTAAAATAATCTCAAAAATCTTTTTTCATTTTTTACCATCAGCTCATTTTGTATAATAATAAGAATTTATAGTCAATTAAATTTGAGATAACTAAGAAAATTAGCGTCCCAGTTGACGCGTTAACAACGCGTTGCCTTTATGTATACATCACTTTGTCACTTTGTCACATGGATGTCAAACGATGATATTGTGTAATATTTATTTTCGTAATTTAATATACTTTTACGCACTCATACTTAATACATATAAAATGTTTATATGGATATATATACAGTCAAATTGGTTATAAAAATAATAAAAAAAATCATTAATGATAATTAAATCACATCAACACACATTATATGTGATTGATTAGAATGTAATGGCTTGTATCAAGGGTCTGGTGTTTGCGACACGCGGCAATCATTGCCCTTTTGAACTTATATGGCGTAATGGAGTAAAGTAACCCATAACATTTTATTGAGATGGATACGTGGTTAATAAACTAGTTATTGATACTGTTACATGTTGTTTCTTATAAGAATTACTTAAAATGTTTAGTTTCTTATTATTTTTTTTTAAACTAACTCTTTTTCTCGTATAACAGTATTTGTAGAGAAAACCTAGAGGGGACCAGAGAACTTTTAGAACCACTTTCAGCCGAATTAAGGCGTTACGTACTTAAGGGCGGAACTCAATGCCGTGCTTTGCCTTGTTACCAGAGCCAGGAAATGAAAATACTAAATATTATTTTTAATTTCTGAAGTGGGAATCGAACCCACAACCTGTCGCGTCTACATTCGCACCCGACACTTTGTTTTTTAATTTCTGAAATCGAGGTATTGCGTGTTAAGGGGTGGAACTAAAAGCCGCGATCTGTCTTATCAACAGGCTAATGAGTGCAGGCTTATAGTAGGATAATGAAGATAATTTATATATAATTCCTCCGAATGGGAGTCGAGAATCGAACCCACAACAATCACGTTTACTGTTAGACGCTGCACTATTGTGCCAAAACCCTTTTTTTTTGCTTCACGCTGTATCTCGCACATAGTAGGGTGGCAGAGAGAACTATAGAAATTAGTGTTAAAACACTTCGTTCTCTTTTAACATTTCCGTTACCCACTTTCCGTCGATATTGACAAAAACTTTGTAGGCCTTTTTAAAAAAATTACGCGGACAGAGGAGCATGAAACTTGGCACACTCATAGTTTATATAGCGAAGGAGTGCAGAATAATAACATCGTCTTAAAATAATGCATAAAAAATATATTAAATTAATAAAATATATGTTACACACACTACCATGGTTTGACATCCATGTTTATACAAAGTGACATATATGTTCAGGCAACGCGTTATTAACGCGTCAACGAGGACACTAGTAATCATTATTACGTCATTATGATAAAGCAAATCGGAGTTAAAATTAATGCTTTAATAGAGTTAGCATTTTATACTGCTGGTGGCTGGTGGTTGGTGGGCTGAAAGTGGACATTGTTTATATCGAGAAATGCGCGAAATATGTACTAAATTTTATTCAAACATGTGCAATATTTTTTTGCTTTTAAATATTTTTATGGGATATCAATGAACGTGAAATGCATAATTATTTAACAGATATTGATGTAAACCTTAACTTGTACCAGTAACACCTGTAGAATATTAGCAATGTTGACATTAAATGCAGCTACAATAATATAAAATACAAAATTTTCATATAAAAATGTGCTAGGCGTATTGTGTAACAGACACTAATGATATTAAAAAAAAGTGACTAGTATAAAGTTAAGTAGATATATGTAATTATTTCAATTCTAACAAATAAGTTAGACAAGAAGATAGTAAGCTCTAAGAAAATAAAATATCATGTGACTTAGAGCACTAATTTAAACAACAGTAACAACTGATTATATGACAAGTACCAGTACTAAGCAACTGATTATTATGATCTGAAATATCTATAGTAGCTTATATATATTACAATTAATTCACTTGTTAAACACTTGTTCTAGTTAACTAAATTCCTAAGCCCATCTTTATAAGTACAATAAAGAATGATTGAAAAGGGAAGGTGAAGGAAAAGGGTCAAGGTCTTTAACCAATTTTCAAAACTTTGCCTTATTTGACAATGCTTTGTTATATTTACTTTTAAAATCATTCTACATACCTGTAGATACCTACTAGTGAGAATTTGGCAAGATCATCATTTGATTATATGAGTCAAAATCTAATTAAATTATTACTATGTGAAAGGATTGCAAATAAATTAGATAATATTTACTTTATAAGCCAATATATGATAGAAGACAGCTTAGGATTAAAATGAAAAGAAAATAATTTTATTAAAAAAGAATATTTATTAAGATTCAGAGATCAAACGAAAGTCTTAAGTTTCTTAACAATCAGTCTACAAATTGGTCTAACATCTAAAATATTCTTAAATATTCTAAACAAACTAGGTATAAAAAAAGGAAATAAAAAATTAGCCTAAAAGTAATACAATAATGGGTAAATCGACAAAATTATATAAAGAAAAAAGTAATCATAAAGGAAAATGTTATTAACTTAATACTAAAATACAAGAGTAAAAATAAACTTAACTAGAAACTAAATACAAGGAAGAGCTTATAGTAAAATTGGCACGTTCGGCCCACTTTTGCATGGCATATGAAATAGAACATCGAAGATATGAACAAGCAAAAAGATAATAAAATTTGGACTTAACATCTACTTACACTATTAAAGCTTGGGATTCATATAATATTTTCATCTAATATATTCAATGTAACAATAAGTGCAAGGAAAATTTATATGAAAACAAAAGGTCGATAGTTGGAAGACGTGAATTTGTTTAAATATAACTATTTCATTGCACTTATTGTCAAATATTACTATATTATAGCTCTATATACTCTTTGCTTAACCTAGTTAAAGCTTCAATTCATATGCTTATGATATCACAGATAAAACCCTTACAAACTAATGGAAGACGTTGGACAAAGATGTTAAAAAATGATATGTACCAAGGAGTAAAGTTAGAAGGCGAAAATCGGTGCATCGATAATTACAGTGCAGTAACATTAAAGCTGTCTACCAAAACATGACGGGCAATTTATATGGTTACAATATCAAACACTAAAATACGCGATGTCCTGGTACATCTATCTCGCAAATATCTCGAATATATACTATAATAATCTAAGATCACATTAACTGAAATCACAATAGTCCGAGTAGATGTACAAGAACCTCACGTCACTAAGTCTAATGGAAGACGTCGATGTGCTATCAAAGCACGCACTTAATCTAATATTGGAAGACACGATTTTGTGTTCACTGCATTAGTACCAAAATGTTTTAAGATTATCGGAAGACGAAGTGATTTTTTAAAAAAAACACATATTAATAGCAAAGCTTACATACAAAGCAGTTAGATTTGGTCGCCGAGTAACAGATTTCCCGAACTTCATTGGCCATATTGTCACTGATCTCTTCTTCTGAGATAAGTTGGAACCTGTTAGAGTTCAAGATATTCTGGTTTTCGGCATTATCGTTGTCTTCGACAGGTACCGGTTTAACCGGATCTACTGGATAGAAGTACTCGGAGAACGGCACCAGGACAGGTTCCTCGAGATAAGCAGTCTTATGCGATGGCAGGTCAGTGCGAGGTGAAGAATTGGAAATTAGTTCTCCAAGTTTCGACCAACACTTATTCAGATTCACTCGCGTGGAACTCGTCACCTTTCGTGGAAGCCTTGGTTTTGAGCTCTGTAATCAATGAAATAACAATTAGTACTCAAGAATGTTATCAAAACTCGTACAAAATATCTGACGAGTAAAATTTAAAGAAAACGAAAAGGTTATATGTTTAGTATTTAAAATAATTCGTACCTGACGGTTCAAGAGCTTCATCCAGGGCGAACGAGGTGACTGAGCCTCCTTCTGGGGCGATTGTGAATCTTCCTTAATGATACACATGTTTAGTAATTAAATTTAATACTATGATAAAAATAATCCGATGAACTAGTACTACGTATTTACAAGGTTGCGTGAGAGCAAGCAACATGCACACACGGAGCGTACGAAGGGAATGATGGAATCAGGAAGGGCGTCAGACTTTATATAGTGGGTCCCCTCTACGTGTGCGCCCGCGCGTGCGTCCCGGAGCGGGAGGCGCGCGCGCAGCACGCGAGCAGTAGCGCGCGCCTACAGACTGGTTTTTACTAAAACTTCTACGAATAGAGCCTTTGACGTGCCGCGACTTGGAATACTCTCTGACTAGATTGTGCTCATAAAGCCTTATTAATCATTCTATTACCCGACTCGGATGAGTCTCCGAGATTCTTAATGTTTTTATTTATTTCTTTAACATACCTTCAAGTTGTTTTATTTTTAGTCGTCTCTTAAGCCAGACATTCCTGCATGCGGAAGAGGCTGTAAAGAACATTTATTTCTTGACGTTAATTTATACGTTTACTGTGTTCGTTTAATTCCCTACTGTATTTTATTATTGAATACATTACTTCCCTTCATCGTAATCATGTTATGCATATATTTGCATGAACTAGACAGGCCAGGCCGCCGCAGGCGAATCTATAGAATAAACAAGGCTATCGCACTATTATGAATCACGACTAGCAGCTGGCCAGCAGTGGATAGATAAGTTCCGCTGCAGATTGATCATTGCTGCGCCCGCGCCGGTGTCGCTTCCTGCGATTACATCGGCTCTCTAGTGCGGCCGCTCGCAAATCACGTACTAAACTCTGATAAATCATTTCCTTTGGTCTCTAGTTTAAGATAGTAGTAGTAGATTCTATTATAACAACGTCTTTAATAACCTCCTATTCTAGATTTTTTAGATCTTCTACTCCAGGACGAAAGAAGTTCACTTAACATTTCTGTATTTTTATATCTTTAACTTTGTAATGCCTGTCATGGCGTAGAGGCACAAGCTTGCGACTGTAAACGCGACAGGTTGTGGGTTCGATTCCCACTCCAGGAAATGTAAAATTTAGTATTTTCATTTCTTGGATTTGGTAACAAGGCAAAGCGCGGCGTTAAGTTCCGCCACTCAACACGCAATGCCTTAATTCGGTGGAAAGTGGGGAACGGAATTGTTGAAAGAGAATGGAGTGTCTTAACACTAGGTTCTCTGGTTCCCTCTACCTACCCTGCTATATGTGGGATACAGCGTGAAGTTAAAAAAAAGCTTTGAAATATTTTATAGTTATGAAAAATGATTTCAAAGCTTTTTTTATTGTAATAACTGGATTTGCGAGTCAATCATATCATTTAAATAAAATACTTAATTTATTGCTCTATAAATATGACATGGCCATCTTAGAATATTCTGTAATAGTCCAACTTGAGTTTAAATCCATCTAAATCCATGTATGTAGGTGTGTCATAACATAATATATGTGCGTATAACTTCTTAAAAATATAAGTAGTCGTAAATTATTGTATTTTATGAAGTGTCATACAGATTATACAAAAAAAAATACTGTTCTGTGTTTGAACATGACGGTAGCAAAGGTATTATCTCATTTTCTACTTAATTAATGCGGATCATAAAATGATTGCCAATGATATCATAGGGAATTAAAAATTTAAATACAAATAGAAACTACGTGAGTTAATATATTATATCTTCTGTACAATTTTCTTAAGAGGTGTATGTTTTATTTCGTGCTACGTTCATATATAATAAAATAATCCAATTACAATGGTTTTCTAATAAGAGCTATCAGAATTTATATTTCATTCAACTTTAAATATTTATTTTATGATTAAGAAAAAACATAAAAAGCATTTTCCAGAGTAAAACTCACACTGGTATCGACAACTTTTGCTCTGTGTGTGTACTACTAAGTGCGTTTATTTACAAAATTTATACTAAAATTATGTTCAGTTACATATTTTAAAATTAGCCTAAAAAAATGTAGAGTTACCTAATAAATGTTACTAAAGTTACTTATAAAATTCCATTTTAGTTTATTAGTAATGATAATTTTCTTTTTAGTATGCAAAGAAAATTGTTTTTTCTTTTGTACATGATTCAATTTTATAGATTATCTATAATTTAATAAGCATGGAAATAAATGCAACTTATTTTCATTTAATATCTTTGCATTTATAAAGGACTGCTGAATTCTCAGTAAACTTAAGATTTTTTGAGGGGTAACTGTTAATTCTTTAAAAGATCTCATGCTATCATCAAATAAAAAAATCTTATTAGAAAATTTTCAATCACTTCATTACTCATATAGTTTCAAGTATTAAAATATACCTATAGATTATAATGATTCCTTATTGTCCTTCTTTATTTTTAAAACTAACTTAACGATGCAACACCATCCAAACTCCAAAACCGAAACCATCGAAAGCCGTCGTAACCGATCCCCTTGCGCTCTCTGAAGAATTTTACTTAACATAATACTTTCATTAAAAGAAAAAAACTTAGACCACAACCCGACCACGTGCAGCCTTTGCTTTATGAAAAAAGAATATAAAATCTTAACCTTTTTGCCGCGTCCCAGGGTAGGGTTACAAATGGGACTTTGTATTCCGTACGTTACGTATTAAAGTATACATTATTCCCTATACAGTATTCATATAGGGGTAGCACTCCTCGTGTGCGTGAAGTGTGCACTACACGCGAAGCTTATTGTTGACTTTGGCTCAGGGTTTTGAGCCGTCAATTATCACGCTGTATCCCGCAAATATCAGAGTAGATAAAGGGAACCTGAGGATCTAGTGTTAAGACACTCCGTTCACCACTTTCCGCCGAAGTGAGCTTTCGCTTTGCCTTGTTACCAATCCCAGGAAATAAAAATACTAAACTTTACATTTCCTGGAGTGGAAATCGAACCCACAACCAAACACAACAAAAGTTGAGTTTGATTTTTAATATTTGAGGTAGATTTAAATCAATCAATTTATTTTTCATTTATGCTAAAAGTATGTGCACCGTTGATAGAAATGTGTGTAGAAATTTTTTATTAAATATCAATTAATAAAAATATAACGTTTCATTTAATTTTAATATAATGAACAACGTATGCAGCCATTAGCCCCCTATCGCCCATACAGTGTCGGAATGCACGCATTGTCGCGTGTTGAGCGTACGCGCGTTTATCTACGCACGTGATTGTTTTCCAAAACCCTTTCCTGCTTGTCAGACTGTGAAGAGTTCATTGTGTTGTAATCAATAGAATTTTAATATGACATGTAACATGAAAACTTGCTCTTATGGTTTACTAATAATTCCTATTAAAGAATTATTTGTTTATAAATAGTATAATAGATATTTTTACACTATTAAAAAAAAAACTTCATAAGTATGTACAACAAATTGTTAGTGGTTTTGTATTATAGTCCTTGACTCATTATTTCCATAATAAGTTACAAAATTGACTTATCATATTATATTAATACCTAAAGAAATAATTTTAGATTCCTTTTTATCGAAATTGTCTCAAAAATTAGTCATACTACCGTATGGTTGACATACACTATTGAATAAAGTTGGTTCATATATTTTGCAAGATTTTTCAATGAGGCTAGTTTAATTCAAATATTTCAATCAGTACAATTATAACTATCCTTCTTTTCATATTATGTTATGTTTCATAGCTATTATTGAGATGACAACAACAATATTATTATGAAAGTCCGAGCTCGTAGTGTGACCAGACGTGTTGACCATTTTGATTGTGCCATCTATTGTATTGGCGTACACCCCATTTGTATGGATGCCTTTAATAGACCAATTGAACCTCTCTATTATTATGTTCTGTAGACTTGAGGATGAGCTCCATTAATTTTAAGCTTTTATTAGTTTCTTTTTACTAAAACTTCATACATACTATTAACTTCTCCTGATCGTATAGTAGAAAAAAATATTTCTAATTATCTTACACGTTGCGCGCATTAGTCATTTGTAATCTGTACTTAATTCTTGTAAATGCGCTATGTGCAACAATTTATTCCAAAGATGCAATTATTACAGATGCAATCTAAATGAGAAACTACCGTAGAAGTAATTAGACGCTCTAGTCTATGCATTAATAAAAACATGGGAAACATGGATCTATTATCGTCGTCAATTATCATTAAAATAGCATAAGCATGCTGCGTAAATCAAATCACGCACACATGTAACATTGGCACGTAACAGCTCTCGGACACTTAGTTTAGTGAATCCTGAAATCGGAGTCCCTATGCGCGTACGCAGGCACGCACACTCGGCGCACGCGTATCGCTCGAGCGTGAGCGTACACACACTCGCGCCGCTCCGCGCTCTGTGGACTGCTCTTCGCGTGGCAGTCGTGTGTGTAACATCCCCGTTAAGGGGCGCAGGTGCGGCGTGGTGAATGACGCGGCCGTGGGAACACGACTCAACCCCGAGTTCCCATGATCGCCGCCACCTGTCACCTGCCGTACTACGCATAATTCGCGTTCGTAAATGAACGGTAGTGACCACGTGTGCGCACTTTTTTCATCTCGACGGGGACGCGGAAGACCGGTGGAGCCCAATTAATTTTATCTTAATGATACTGGACCGCGACGATCGATGAGCCGAGGGTGCCTTGATGGACGTCTCCCGGAGCTAATCGATTACGAACTGATAACTTTACATGCAAAACCTATTATAAAATACTCGGGATAATTAAATATTAATCACTTAGCTGACTTCAGTCTTTATTCTATGATGACTTATAAAGATTAAGGGGCGACGATATTATCTATAATTATGGTCCTCGACCGCCATCGTTTGCAACCGGTGTCACTTGTTAAATTACTTTAATGGCGAATTCAATAATGAAATTAATCAATCAAAGTGTAAAATGTCGTTAAAAATTATTTAAGATGCAAAGGCAAAGAGAAGCAATTACGATCAACATAAAGCCATCGTCCTATTGATTTAATGGTGCCTCAACTCCGGTATTCTGTCAGAAAAATTGTTTCCAGTCGCATTAAAAATCTTTTTTTTTAACCTAGTGTTACTTCCTTTCAAAAGAGTTGATGTACAATCGTTGTTTCTATACAAAATTGCTTGACTTTGCCTTTATAATTAAATTTATTTTTTTATGAACTATATAATTTAGTATAAATATATATATTATAATAACTTCGTTATTACTTGTCTCGTAGATTCTACTAACAATTTATGAACCGAATAGCAGGTAACAAGGTGAACTCACCACCCCTTATTGTTACAAATGAATACCAATATTTGACCTTTACACTTGCCACTTATCCACTTGTTCCGGTGTTAACTATCTGTTCCGTATAACATAATAAAGATATGTCATGGGTCGTTTGTTACTTCCGGTCGTGCGTTATGGCCGTTATGACGTCAATGACGGTTAATTCTTATAACGTATGTCGTTTTTTTAATATAGAATAAACATATTTTACCGATCTATGGCTCGTTAAATTATTATTAGAAAAATTAGAAGATTGTTAGACTCAAATTATATTTAACACCTTAAACGCACCTGATTATTACATTATTTATTAATTATTTTACAATTATATTATATTGTGAAATAAATATATATTAGAGAAAGATATATATTAGAGAAATGAAAAGACATAAATATATAAAATAAATATCAATAAAATTAAAAAAGGAAGGAAAAGTTTAGCTTGTGCAACTGCAACTAGATGGCGATATACGCTTGAAACATATAGAGCTTCTTCCTTGCAATGCTTCAAAATATTTTTAAAAATTATTCATTGATTAAATTATTTACAAATGAAAAAAATATGAAATATGAAAAATGGCTTAATGAAAAGATTACAAACTTATAGTTAGTTATGTATTAATGGATAACAGTTTACGAAAACAAAACGCAATTAACAGTACCTACATCAAAAATTAAACAAAAAACCTAAATGAGATATAAACCTGAGTTGTACAGTTATTTATCTTATTATAAATCATGCAAAATATTATTTTCCCTACCTACTTTCTTCTTTGTTTTTTTAACAACAGTTGCCGTATTCGGAAAACAGTGGCAAGAACACCTCAATTAAATCGTAAGTATGGTATGTGCCTCGGGCGAAATGTCACTTCGACTAATAATTATGGAAGCGTTGTTAAATGTGATTGTGGGCGTAGCGGCCTGAGGAGCGGTAATCAACGGGTACACTGTACAGTCACCTTAAAAATAGGGTGTACAGCAACAAGTATTGTCAAAATCACCTCTTTGCCACCCCAGAAAACGTTTAAAACAAAGTAAGGACTGTCAGAATACGTAATTGTAAGGTATTTGGCAATTTCATCAGTATCCGCTTGTTTTGCATGAAACTTTGTTGTTTTAAGTGATTTCGAGGTTGCAACTTTATTCTTATGTGACTAAATGTATGCGTTTTCTGGTTATGTAAATATATGTATTTGGGATTAGATTCTTAAATTACTATTAAATACTTTTAATGCTATAAATATCGATTATTATTGAAGCCGTAGTGGTACAGTGGGACACCGCCAGGTAAATGTCATGGTTGTGGGTTCGATCGCCATTTGGGTAAATGTTTATATTTAAATTACTTCCATTTCAAGATCAAAGTCAAAATCGTAGCAGTCGGAAAACGGAGTGTCTGAAACTGAACTGAAAAATTAGATTTTTATTACAATTTAGCAGAACTCTTTTTCTTCCTAAACACTAAACTTGGGAAGAAAAAGGTCTAGGTTGGTAAAAAAATATATATTGACGTTTTTCTAATCGAGTGTACAACATCAATTCTTGATAGGTAAGTTAAATGCTTTAACTAGTTTTTCAATAAAGTTATAAAGCTTGGAGACTTATATTTGATTTTTGTTTTTAAAATGTATAGATGCCTCAATCTGGCGGAAAGTGGGGAACGGAATTGTTGAAAAAGAACGGAGTGTCTTAACACTAGGTTCTCGGGTTCCCTCTGCCTACCCTGCTATATGTGGAATACAGCGTAAAGTTAAAAAAAAAAAGAAAATGTGTAGATTTATTTGTGAGGAGATATGCAAATATTTAAGATATTAAAATATTTTAATTACTTCTTGTAAATGATCATTTAAATATCTATCATTCAAATAAATAGAATTGTCAAATATTTTTTCAACATTCGGTATATTTTGAAATAGTTTATATAAAACCCGATAATAAATCCGTCAGAAGATAACGAGTAATTTTAGTCGGATGTCGTTTTTAAAGCTTAATTAACTGTACTGCTTACTGATGAATTGAAATTTATTTCGAAGAAAATAATTTAAGAAGAAATTTTAACTCTTGAAAAAAGGCTGTAGAAAACTTCTGAATGAAATCGTATTTAAGCAAACGCGATGCTCAATAGTTCAATTCCAATTTAATTATTTTCATTTTTTTTAGCTTCACACTGTATCCCGCAACCTGAGAACCTAGTGTTAAGACACTCCGTTCCCTAGTTTCCGCCGAATTGAGACATTGCGTGCTGAGTGTCGGAACTCAACGCTGCGCTTTGCCTTGTTACCAAACCCAGGAAATGAAAATACTAAACTTTTTCATTTCCTGTAGTGGGAATCCGACCTACAACCTGTCGCGCTTACAGTATCACGCTTGTGCCTCTGCGTCACGACAGGCGTTTTTCATTTCTCTATCCTGGTAAGACATAACGCGGCGTTGAGTTCCGTCACTTAACACGCAAGTACTCGAATTTGAGTGAGAAAGGGAGTGGTGTCTTGACACTAGGTTCTTCTACGCTATTATATGGTATAAAGCGTGAAGCGGCAATGAAAAGCAAAAAAATATTTCTTTTTTGCTGTAAATTAGAAAAACGCTATACAAAATTTCGAGTTTATTTATTAAAAATGCGTTTAGAATAAAAATTTGAGCCTACGTCTTCTGGAACTTACGCAAGAACTTTAGCCAATTTATTATCATATCATAGCTCAATTATTAATGATCGCGGTTAATGAAAAATACTTCCATTCACAACACAGAAAGCAAAAGATTAGGCGACGTCAATAGTAAAACTGGATCTATCCTCTTACTATATAGGTATACGATATCGTATGCTGATGTAAGTGCGATATATTATTAAATCTAAAGGAAGTCATAACTGGAGGACGGATACGGATTTTAATTTACGATGATAAAAAGGGCAAAGATAACCATGAATTTTTAAAAATTAGACGATCAACATTGTTAAAAGTAAATTTAGAATAAAATAACCATCATCTTTAAATATATATTCTGTAGAAATTAATTTCTCGTGAATAATGACAAAAATATATTATTGGTAAACCCTTAAAAGTCCAAGTGACTTTTTACACGATATTGATTTTCTAAATGTCATAAATATTATATATAGACTTGAATAGTATACTGAAGGTGATGTCTTATATTGGTTTCAATAACTTTATCAATAGGATTTGACCTTGTACATAGGTAAATAATGGGTAAGTAATAAGTATTGTAAATAACAGAAAAGGCAGAGAGGACTTACAGCTACAATATCTTGTTTTTCTCATTTTCCCCCGTTTTTCAACCGCGCGCTGTATGCCGAAGCTTAACGCCGCACATTGACTGACTGATGATAATAATCCAATTGAATGGGAATTGAATCCACAACCATCATTTTTAATGTTTGATAATGCCCCAATTTGCCACTATATCAATTTGTCATGAGGTGATGGGTAAAATAGAAAATTTTACTGTTTACTGATTTTTTCCATGTTTATTGTAAGTACGTACCTTTTTTATTGTCTTTCTACTGTTATTATGAGTTGTTACTTTTGAAAAATAATTTAAAAAGCCGCTGAAGTTAACCATACGATAAATTGAGGTGCATGCTATTATTTTTTTTTATTGTCATGTCTATATATTAATTTATATTGGTTAAGCTGATTAAATTTACGTAATCCTTTTTTTGTCTAATATTTTATCACTTCAAATAAATATGTATGTAATTATAATTTTGTGTGTATTATTTTTGTAAATATAATTAGATCTTTTTGTACATTTTATATTTTATAATAAATTAGCTTTTCGCCCGCGGCTTCGCCCGCGTGGAATTCGGTTATATCGCGCGACATGGTAAGGAGTAGACTATAGTCTTCCCCAAGGTCTAGACTATTTGTCAAAAATGGTTAAGTGGTTTAGATGTGAAAATTGTAAAAAGTTAAATAATCTTACATGATATTATGTTTGACAATAAGGAACTTCCATACAAACTTTCATCCTCTATTTCAACCCCTTCTACTATTTTTTTCGCAATAAAAAGTATCCTATGTTCTTTCCCAAGTTCAGTTCTATTTTCATACCGAATTTTATAAAAATCGGTTCAGTGGTTTAGCCGTGAAAGCGTAACAGACAGACAGACAGACAGAGTTACTTTCGCATTTATAATATTAGTAAGGATTAATGTAAGTAACTTGTGCTTATAAAAGCAATTAAGTCCACTAAGAAGTCTAAAAACGTAAATAAATTTCTAACCTTTTTAACCGATTAAAAAAACGAATTGGTTCTCAATTATCTGTATTTTTTTTATCTGTGTTAACGCATAATTTTTTACTGGGTGGACTAATTTAAATCCGGATTGGCATAGGTCGGGCTGTGACTGCACTGCCACATTCTTTTGTGAATCTCAGTGGTAGGAGCGGGCAAGATATATCGTGGAGTCGAAGGTCAGCAGACACCCTGAACGGCCTGCACATTCAATAGCGCTCGAGAGCAAACTGACTAAGCGATTAACTTCCCCAATTCGATCACCCTCTGGCTTTTGGTAAAGAAGGGAGAAGGCGATCATATGCCAATCTACCGATCCGCTTGTGACGGATGGTGAGTTGGAAATAGGCATCCTTAGAATGTTTTGCTGCTATCTTCTAGACCATGACTGTCTCGCAGCAGTACTGACTCGATGTCTAAACATACATACCGAACAGCGCGAAATACAGCCATCAATAATAAATCGATCCCTACAACATTGATGGAGATCCTATCGCTATGTAGAAGTTATGGGTATAAATACATTTTGAAAAATGGAACACCTGATGTAGACCCATAATAGGCCAACTATACTACAAGATATTACGAAAAGCCGCTTTTAGAACATTTGTTCGCGGTGATGTGCAATTTCAGAAGACATATAACAATTAAAGATCTGGAATATCTGATGAAAAACCATAACAGTCCAGGTAAACGGCTAAAAGCCCTATGGCTTAGGCCATGATAACGTTTTTTTTGAATTACACCACACAAAAGAAAATGAGGACAGCAACTAGTTTGTAATTAAAACATAAAAATAAGACTAATAACATAATGTACAAAAAAAAACAATTCAGCATTATCAAGGGAATATGTTTAAAACAGTATTTTTGTATTCTTATGGATAATCGGCTGTACACCTACTTGTTTCATAAAGGTTCTAGTACCTACGTTGCACGTACAAAAATAATAAGTAATCATTACGAGGCACACCTGGGCATAATAATAGCTAGTTGTGGTTTACATGATTGTCTTAATTTAGGGTGGTATTGCAATTTTTTGACGTACAACCAAAAGGTGTTTCGAAGCAATTTGCTGGAAAACATAAAAATTACATGGTGACCTTACTATAGTAAATCGTAAGTCTGAATTGTACTGACGATAAATTGTAGGTTCAAATAATATATGGCTGGGTTGAGCAGTTATTGTTGTGGAAAAATAAAATTTGTAATGAGGGCTTTCTAGGGTAAGCTTTTTTGAGAGTAACTTTAGGTGTAACTAAATAGTGGATTCAAATAAAATAAAAGAAATTTGCTTAAAAAGTGATATTATCTAAACCAATAAATAGGCGTGGAAATAATAGAACAGCAATAAAAAAAATAGTAAATAAGTACATATTTGCTAAGATACTCCAAATCATAAAACTGACAAAAAATTAGTTTTAGAAGAGAATTTAGATTTTATAAACGTAGGGGAAGTCCAGAAGACTTGAACCGATTTTTATAAAAAGTTTCATATTTTTTTATAAATGGGATGGAGACATTCAGATATAATAAAAAAATCTTTATTTTACTTGCGTATTATTTTTTTTTAATAAAAAAAAATGTGGAATGGGTCTAGTCTTCCACCCCTAGGTACACATGAACAGTGGTCTAGGTTAGAAAGTTGATCATTGTTTTTAATATATTATTGTTTAATAGAGAGAAATAAAACAATTTATAGCTTAAAATTTGTATAAAGTTAAACATGACAAAAAGTTATGTCATTAAAGGTACTGTTATTGTATGTCTTAAAAAAAACACAAATCGAGATAAGCTAAGAATAGATAACAATAAACATAATATTTTTACATGAAGATGTCCAAAGAATTTCACAAAAAAATTGTGGTTCAATCACTTCAAACTGAACTTTCCGATACAAAATCTTCCTGGAACCCTTGCAGACACATAGAACAAAAAGTAACTGTAGCACTTGTATTTGTTGATATGACTTGTCCCACTTGCTTGGCTTCTTAATGCGTGCTATTATTTTTGGACAATCTAAAATAGACTTACATCATCATAATTATAAGCATATTTTGAGGCTCAAAATTCCCATCATCTTTAAATTTGTTAAGAATTAAATAGTTCATATTTTTTGTTAAACCTTGTTGCACGAGATTACTTATGGATTTCCGTAAAGCCAATATCTCCTGATCGTGCCGTGGCTTTAATTTTTCGTTACAAAAAAGTCATTTCATCTTAACGTTTAGTACACAGTTTACATTTAGCACTTTTTAACTACGATAATCACTTAATAAACACAATAAAAATTATATAGATTTAAGTTTATAAATTTTAATTAATTAAGTCATTTTGTGGTTATTCACAAAACTACTGAAGTGATAGAAAACCTTAGTAACAAAAACACATTTCACTATCCAACAACCATACAAGCTATCCTATAAAATAGTGGCACGCTTGTTATTGGCATCTCACGAGCTGCCAATGATCAGGTCCACGTTTCTTAAACGTGAATTTTGAGTCAATTTTTGAAACGTGGGCAAATTCTCTTATAGTAAGGTCAAGTATCCCGGATTCCCCCTATACTCTTATCAAATAGCTGAAATTTTAAACTTTTAGTACATATTAGTTACTAAAATATTATTAAAGTTATTAAAATATTTAATTTATTTTACTTCTTAAAAATGTTAAAAAACTATGGCAATTTTGAAAATTTTGATTTTGTGGAAAGGACTAATTGAAGTGAAAATAAGTTGAGTCCTTTCCAGAGAATCAAAGTTTTCAAAATTGCCAAAGTTGAAAATTTTGACAAATGGATACATTTGTATATATTTTATTATATAGCATTATAAGGTTTTTGTATATACAAAATTATCTATGACTAACTAAATTAAATAAAGAAAAAACTATAAAATCTTCCAGCTGGAAGATCTCTAAAATAATACTGTTAAGTAAATATTCAAATATCAAAAAAGTCAATATGTCTTCAAAGATACTATAATTATATATGCGGTCGGAAATGATAAGCCGCGCCGGTTAGAATAATTATGAATCTGTATATGTTATGCAATAACCTTACATGTAGAATTTAAAGCAGGCAATTTTAATTAAAGAAGCTTAGAAGCGAGCTTACCGATGCTATTTAAAATATAAGAAATATTTTGAATCCCAAATTTCATCGACTGCAAATTCCGTTTTCTTTACAAGAATGTTTTTGTTAAATTAAAAAAAAACCTCATTTCTCAATAAAATTTTAAATTAGTACTAATCAAATGGTTAAGGTAATTGGAGGCCTTTAAGTACATCTAGACGGCCAATTTAATATATAATATTTTAAGATAAAATGATCATAAAGCGCCATGGACGCTACATCCGTAGATGTGTAGGCGGTATTCACTCCTACGATAGCCATAATAAATGTTGTTGTTACCTTTACTACTTTTTAACTGCTGCTTTGATTGCATTAGTTGATGCTATCAAGAAATTTAGATGTTAAATGTGAAATATAAACATTTTTATAAGGTACCATAATTAGAGAAGCAACAAATCAAGTGTATCATGGTTAATTAGGTTCAATATATTATACGTGTTCCAGAATGAGCTATAAAAATACTTAACTCAGTACTTTTTCGCAATATAGGCACGAGTTCTTTTTTGTAATTAAGAAAGATAAATACGATAAGCGCGCGTAACAAATTCAACATAAATGCTTATCCCTTATTAAACGTACCGCATCTAATTGGTTTATATGTGATATTTTTAATAACAAGAATGTTCGCAGGAGCATTACAATTCAGCAAACTGATAGATGACGCGCGAGGACAAAATTAATATCCTTTCATTATATGCAAGAGACAGTCCTCCCAGCTTCCACCGCGGAAAAGGTCACGCGTCGCTCTTAACGACTCTACTTCATTTAGGCACCAATTACGGATGACTTAATAAATTAAATAATAAGAAATAAAACTCATTCCCTCAAAAGTATCGCAAAAAGCTGTCGCATGATAACCGCCGTACCAAAAAAGTAAACAGTGTCATTAAATACACAAAGTATGTTTTTCATTTGCACAGACGCTTCGAGGCGGGTATAATATTGTATCGAGTGTTTACTCAGTAAGAAGTGCTTCGCATCGGTAACACCTGCCGCGTTTTCCCACGATTGCATTCGGCTATCTTCGGCTCGAGTCGGCCACGCTCGGTTACAGGCGTGTGCACGTAAAAACTAGCTGCGTTCCCTGATTTTACTCGTTATGAACGTTACTGATTTTTTTGCTTGAATTTTATGTTATGTGTTATACAACATGTTGTGAATGAGATTTTAGTACTCAGTTTATTCGGTTGATCTTTTTTGTACTTTGTGCTATATCAATAAATATTTAGATATTAAATTAATTGGTGTTTTCTTTAAAAATAGTACGTCGTGAAAAGAGGCACTTGTGGTAGAGTAAGGTACTCCTTACTCTACTACTAGTAAGGAAGAAATTGGCTTTAATTAGTAATATTTTTAATATGTAACTTCCACATCACTTCCTAAGTTCGATTTTTTAACTTCAGAACTCTCCCGCTCTAAAATCACAAAACTGCTCAAAACTTATCAAGATACGTCAACAGTAAACTTTAACTTATAAGATAAATTGTGATAGGTGGTAGGAGGTTCTCCTCCGACTGGCTCGCGACCACTATCATGTCAAAGACGAACCGCCAAATATCTAATGATGTGTTCCGGTTCGATGGCATGTAAGTCAGATTTTCCCCTTTCCCACCCATCCTTTCCCCAAAATGTGGTGGTTCTGATAGTGGACTACTACATTGTCCCCCCTTCCATCAGTATCCTCTAGGTTGGCAACGCATCTACAACATCTCTGGTGTTGTAGATGTCTATGGGCGAAGGTAACCACTTACCATCAGGTGGTCCTTCTGCTCGTTTGCCGTCCGTTATCAAATAAAAAAAAAAAAAAAATTTTAATAAGCTTCCTAAAATAGCATGTTTACTCGAACCTTTAGTGCTTATTAGCAGTATATTTTTAGTATAGCACACAAAACAAGTACAAAAACATGTCGCATATCGAACACGTTATAGAGCCGTAATAAAAAATATAAACGCACTATAATATTTATAGTGTCCGTTACTTCAAAAAGAGCAAAACATATTTACGCACAGCGTAACAAATAGTAAAAGACTCGATAACCTAGACGGCTGTTTACAATATATTAGTAGGCCAAATAAGTAGTGGATAAATTGCAACGTGAAGTACCGTTGCGAGTACCGCTTGGGATATTATTGGAATAATCCACCTACATATATTTAATATGGATGTGTGATTGTCCGTCCGTGTACTTGTTTGACTTGTTAGTTGTTTTGTTTGCCAGTTTTAATGAGATTCATACAATTACTTCGCTATTACTATTTTTAATAACGAGTTGACGTGAATAGAATTGTAGGGAGATATTAAATGGACAACGTTGTTGTTATTAAAGGACTATATAGTATTTTTTTTAATTTATGATATGTTCATCTTTAAGGAATAGTTACTTGTTTATTTTTTGTATTAAACTTATTTTAAATGGAATGTATATTAGCTTAATACAAATATAAATGGTTATAATTAACTAAAGCTAACTTTTCCCATACAATAAGATTTAAAAAATTCAATCAACAGTTCCGGTTAATAACTCGCAACACAAGATTACTCAGTTAGCATATTTTTTAACCAAGTCCAGTGTTAATTAAAAATCAATATGACCGCAAAAACTATACGATACGGTGTCATGCACGTTGTTACCGCCGCGCACACCTGCCTATTTCTCCCACGGTAAAGCATCGCATTTGCAATTTTTTGCCGTTTTTTTCCTTTGCATTTTAAGTAACTTTCCTTCCAATTTTTAAATTATTGCACCTCGTTCTTCATTTTGTATCGTTATTTAAAGTATATGCTTTATGGTGACATGTAAATAATTATTGTTTTATGTTTTATTTTTATGTACTTATACGTAAATAGAATTATTCTTACAAAAGAAATTACAAATAATAAGAAAAGAATATTTTAATGAACTATTTATTCAAATAATTTTAACATTTCTAAGTGTTAAAACCCGTCTACTTAGATGAATTGTGATGCACAAGTTAGGTCAGTAGGTATAAATTTCGTTTCCACGAATCTATTTGCCTATTTAACATGCTGTTTAAAACATTTAGTTGAAATCAAAAGTTAATTAGCCGTTTTACTGGTTTTAGAATTAGTAATTTTTTGTTATTGTTAATGTAAAATAAAACCAAAAAAAATTTACACTATTTTTGTATTTGAAAGAAAAGTTCAAGGAGGCTTTGTAGAAAGAAGAATGAAGTGATTACCTATGGTTAGAAATGTTGAAAAAATTGAAATTGATGTCAACAAAAAAGTGTAACATTATTACAAACGGATAGGCCCAATTTTTTGCATAAAAAGGTTATGAATTTGATTTACCCATTCCGTATTACAAAGGCGTTTACTAAAAAAACCCCTTAGCCCCAAATATATTTGGTTGACAAAAAAGAAGCCTTCACAGGTGTTTCATTGTTGTTCAGTTTCGCGTTTGTATTTAGTAAGGGTAGTAGGGCGACGCAGATTTTGGTCAAGGTTTCGATTTTTTATATGCTTATAATAAAAAAGGTTCTACAATATGAATATTATGGCATCATCACCATGTGTTATGATAATATTAAATTTTAATGATTTAATATCATACTTACTTGTTAGTTGTTACCCATTTGCGAGTAGAGTTTTCTGTGCTCTGTTTTTGTAAATTGATCTCTCTCTGATTTGATAAAAAATATAAATAGTTTGAACTTATAGCAATAACTTTTGTCAGGTTCACAAATAAATTGATATTTTTATATCTAATATGATAGACAATATGATAGACACGTCGTTCGTCCTCCGTCTGGCTCGCGACCACTATCATGTCAAAGACGAACCGCCAAATATCTTATGATGTGTTCCGGTTCGATGGCATGTAAGCCAGGTTTTTCCCCTTTCCCACCCATCCTTTCCCCAAAATGTGGTGGTTCCGATAGCGGACTACTACATTATCCTCCCTTTCCATCTGTATCCTCTTGGTTGGCAACGCATCTAGTACATCTCTTGTGTTGTAGATGTTCATGGGCGAAGGTAACCACTTACCATCAGGCGGTCCTTCTGCTCGTTTGCCATCCGGTATCCATAAAAAAAAAAAAAGACAGAATGTATTGTGTGACTATATTTTTCTCAACTGTCAAAGTTATTTTTCAAAAGATATAATATAAATTATTACTGGGATGCTCTAAAAGCTATAACTAAGCATATAATCAATAAATTAATAGTTTCTCGTTTTGTAAATCATATCACAAATAAATGGGCTTATTGTAGCCGCGATGTTTGTGGATTAGATTCTTACTTAGTATTAGATTTAAATTATTTTCATTTCTCTGCTCCATTAAGACAAACCGCGGCGTTGAATTCCGCCAATCAATTCGTCTAATAATGTAAAAATGTCTCAATTTTGTTTTGAAAATGGAGAACGGAGTGGCTTAAAACTAGATTCCTCTGACTACCGTGCTGTGCGGGAAAAAACATATAGCTGTTTTTTTATCTAACTCGATCACTGAAATGTTTATATAATAGGTAAATATTTAAAATAGAAATAGAATCCATAAACTCAAAAAGCGTGAGACTAAAAAAAATGTAATCAGCTCTATTCCTACAGATTTCATAGCAATTTTTCTGTTGTTTTATACGTATAATAATAACCACATAGGTACGTCATATCAAGATAATTTATAACAAAACAAATTTAAAATTGTACCTAATTCATTGTACATATTATTCTATGAGAAAAACTCATAAACCCCATAAAAAAATAACGCAAGTGTAACAATTTTCCTAACAACGAACGCGAAAAGTCCTGACCTAGCTCTGCCTCCCGCCGTGATTGGCTCACGCACGACCAATAGAGAGACGCAACGCACGCGCCCGCCTACCACACTATTTTCCGATCTAAATAGATTCTATCAATGTTAGTAAATATGTCACACCTAATTAAATCACCTTAAAGGTATTATTGTAGAAATATATTGGAAATATAAATATTCTTTTAATAACAAAAGTTTAGATCCAATGTGCTATTAATATATTACTATTTATTTCTAAGTAACATTGTCACTTTTATTATTTTTTTTAAAGAGAACGGAGTGTCTTAAAGCTACGTTCTCTGGTTCCCTCAGCCTAACCTGCTATGTACGGGGATATAGTGTGAAACAAAAAAAGAAACATTGCCACGACGTTATAAGGGGTTTATATATAGGTACATATATAAAAAAAGCTTCACGCTTTATTCCGCGCTTAGGGTTGTCAGAGGGAATATAGTATCAAGAAACTCCGGTCACCGCTTTCCACCCGAATTCAAGATATTGCGTGTTACGTGGTGGAACTCGATAAAAGGCGGGTTCATATAAATTATTAAAAAAAGATGAGATCATCTTCCATAAAGTACCTATTTATAGTCCTGTAATTTTTAATATTGTTTACGGAGGATTGTTTCGTTTACGGAGATAATCATGGGGAGCTACATTTTTGCACACATAGCGATGTTTTAATATTTACTAGTAAACCTATTGAAGTCTAAAATACGCGTTGCCTTAGTAGACTGATTATATATATTGGTATATCACTTCATACATAAATGTACGTCAAACACATGACAGTGTGTGTAATATTTTTTTTATTATTTTAATAAGATTTTTAACCCATTATTATGAAAAACATTGACTTCCTGCACTTCTTCCCTGTACAAACTTTAACCATGCCAAATTCCATATAAAAAAGTTCCTCCTTCTAAATAATTCTCGCAAAAAGTAGCCAAAAGATTTTCCTTCACTTATTAATTGGTACTTGCATTTTTTATAATATTACACATGGAAAAATAAAAACTAGTCTTTATAAATAGGAACTCCTAACATATAGGAAGTCATAACCATAAATACATACATAGATAGGTAAATCGATCTGTTTTAAATAAAGCACGTAGACCTTCAATCTGATTTACTTTCCACATAATTAAGATATTATCTGACGATACTCAGTTGACGGAAATGGACTATCACTGAGTCAGATATTTTATTAGGCACTTATTCTTACGATGACAGTTTTATCGAACGCAGGAAGTATATATCGTCGACTAAATATAAAAGATAAATAATAACCTAGTGAAGCGGGAGTAACTACTGTACTAAAGGCATTTTAAAAAGTTATGCCGTGGTTGTCTATAATTATAATAAAGAAAAATATTTTCTCAATATCGTTTACGTTTTCATAATTCTCTTACGATGACGAATCATAAATATTAAGTACAGAAATTTATTATTTTTTATTTCATATGTAAGCTTTACTTTCTATTACCTTTATCAAGAAAGGTAAGCTATATAAGTTTTAAAATCCAAATTAGTTTGAAATGTTTTCAATTTATTTTTGACTTTAAATTAATTCTTTTGTATATCAAATTCAATATTTGAATTTCAAATTCGTTGCTTTAAACGTAGACATGACAAAAAATGGACGAATCTGCAGCTCAAAAAACATTACTAAATAACTTATTTTTGCCTTCATTCATAAAGAAAATATGCTTAAAGCCGAAATGGAATGAATACTTTTCGTTTTAAAGACATATTGCTTAAAGATGTATGGTACTCATGTAATATAAATACTTCAGCTATTTCCTGTAAGATCTTTTGCGTGGACTATGAAATGTAAAATCCCGTCTTTTCCCTTTTTATTGAAATTTCCAGTGTTAGTGTTCCCCTACACTTTCCAAGGGGTCTAGTCAAGACATGCCAAATTTTAGCTTTCTATGGGGCGTAGTTTCGCCTATGCATTGTCTATCAATCGCTCAGTAACGCAAATATTTTACCTATATATATTGATAGAAATATATACGTATAGTCAAACATATCCTAATTGCGCCACGATGGCATCAACCTATGTTGTTGTATGTCTATTTCAAGCTGATGTATAACTAATTACAGCTTCCGGTAGATCGATTTATAAGATAAATAAACCGTAACAACTTCTCTACTATTATAGTTACGTGTTTATTGAGACCTCGGTTGTATCCACTTAAGTTTTATTGTGTTGTAAATATATGAAAAAATTATTAATGTTATGTATTCTTAAAGACAATTTACAAGCAATTCATAAATACTTCATTGAGTTTCTTTATAGCCGTTTACGGTAGCAATTAAGAGAATTTTTTTCGTTTTATTTGAATATATTTTATATTTTCGTATTTATAAATATAAAGAAACAGAGTAAAAAGTCACTGAATTAGCACTACTGTGTATGTATAGACATTTGGACCGTTTCTAAGAGGTCCTTGTTTGATTCCTGCTACATTGATTTTTTTATCTTTTCTAAAAATGTTTTTCTTCGCCTTCGCCTGATTAATGCCTGTCGTGGCGCAAAGGCACAAGCGTGCGACTGTAATTGCGACAGGTTGTGGGTTCGATTCCCACTTCAAGAAATGGAATTTTTCATTTCCTGAGTTTGGTAACAAGGCCAAGCGCGGCGTCGAGTTCTGCCACTTAGCACGCAATGCCTCAATTCGGCGGAAAATGGGGAACGGAGTGTCTTAACACTAGGTTCCCTCTGTCTACCCTGAAGTTAAAAAAAAATAGAAAAATTAAAGTTAAGGGAAAAAGATATTAGATAAAAGGCACGCTAAGTCTCTATTTTGATACATATGTATATGCATTCCCCTAAGTTAAATTTGAATCTACTACTGTCACAAACAAAGTTCAGTTTTAATTGCTAACTAAACTTTAACTGCATTACATCGGCTTTAGTATATCATTACGATATCAATTTTAATATAACTATTAATATTTCGTTCAGTAAAATTTATCTAATTTCTTTAAACTAGCTAAGTCATATCATAGTACATTATAGAGTTGCGACAAAACACGTTATTTTTTTTTTTTTTTTTTTATTGATAACGGATGGCAAACGAGCAGAAGGACCACCTGATGGTAAGTGGTTACCTTCGCCCATAGACATCTACAACACCAGAGATGTTGTAGATGCGTTGCCAACCTAGAGGATACTGATGGAAGGGGGGACAATGTAGTAGTCCACTATCAGAACCACCACATTTTGGGGATGGGTGGGAAAGGGGAAAATCTGGCTTACATGCCATCGAACCGGAACACATCATTAGATATTTGGCGGTTCGTCTTTGACATGATAGTGGTCGCGAGCCAGTCGGAGGACGAACCTCCTACCACCTATAAAAAACACTTTATTAATTAAAATTAAATGCAATATCTTATTAAAGGTAATTGCTTTAAGATATTAGGTAAATCAAAGTGCAATGCACTTGTAATACTTAGTAAGCGATGATGATGATTTTGCAACGAATGGATAGATGGTAGATGATAGTATGGTAATACCGAGTGAGTTAAAGGTTAAACATTTTTTATTTTATATTTTTAAAATAAAAACGTATAAAAATTTTGAACGCAGCGGGATTTGAACCCTCGCCTCTTGGTCCAACTCTCCAGGTTAAGGTCAGGTGAGGTCCAGGAGTTAAAGGTTGTTTATTAATATTTTAATGTTGCCATGATGTTAAAAGCCATCGTGGCGCAGTGGAAGACAGCGTCTACTTGCAAATGCTGGTGGGTTCGATTACCAAACGGGGAAATTATCATATTTTAAATATTTTTATTTCTCTTCTCTGGTCACGATAGAGTTCCATCATTCAACTAAATGTTTCAAATTTAGATTCTCTCTGATTACTCTACTATGTAGAGAAAGAGCGGGAAGTTGTAAAAATAATATTATTCGAACTATTAAGATTACATATACGTATCTATAAGATCTCAACGTTATAGGATAACAACGTACCTATAGCTTAACTAGCTCGAATTCTAAACGGATGCCAAAAGGTGCAGATTCATATCCGTTTCGTTGAAATTTTTAACCGGTATTTCTAATATTTTTTATACAACCGGTAATTCTAGTATTCATTACTAATGCATAATGTGAAAACTCTCAAATTATTATGCCACTGTCAGAATTTTCTTTTTAAATATGTTTAAATATTTTATGGAGTTATTAAAAATACTATGAATATGCTCCTAAGTAGATATAGGTATGTTTTTTTATTTTATTCTCAATAAACTATTAAAACTTATTTAAACTGCAAATTATACTATAGTATTTTTTTTTTTCTCTTTTTTTTTATTTTTATTTTTATTTTTTTTTTTAAATACCATGCACCTCCAATATAGGGTCGGAGTCCTTGTATGCGTTTATGGACTATAGTATATTATGTTTATATTACTTTATTAATCTAAATAATACGCATGTCGTGGCGCAGAGACACGAGCGTGCAGCTGTAATAGCACCAGGTTGTGGGTTCGAGTCCCACTCTAGGAAGTGGAAATTTTCATTTCCTGAGTTAGGTAACGCGCAATACCTGAATTCGGCGGAAAGTGGGGAACGGAGTGTCTTAACACTAGGTTCCCTCTGCCTACTCTGCTATATGCGGGATACAGCGTGGAGCTATGTATGTATGTATGTAATCTAAATAAAAAATATATATTAGTAAAGAAAACAACTAAATCAATTCTGATTGACATCTCATTTTAAATTCCTCTCAACAAGCTTACTTACGCCATCTATGAGTACAGTAAAGAACTTAAGTTTATTTTATTTCCCATTGGCGCTAGTGTAGCAAATTTGCGATGCATTTCATATACCTAATATTTTTTTTGTTGCTAATATGTAATTTTCTATTAATTATTTTAACATTCATAATGCTAATAAATTTCAATAAGAATTTATTAAAAAAATGAACGTTTATATGTTGTAATGATTTTTATATATGATATATGATACTTACGTTAAAAAATATTTAATTGCCACAGTAAAAATATTCTATTTATTGTTTGCTTATTTGAATTCTAAATAAATATATCATTTTATTATTAAACTCAACTCTCATAACGGACTGAAGTTTAAAAAAAAACTACTGAAACATATATAGCGCCCTCTTTTGTTATAACAGTGAAGAATCTGCCACGAGCCAAATATATAACTTTCTCCCTTACACATACCCTAATCCTAATATATCTGTCTCTGTTTATTATATTAGTGGTTGTCATGCGTCTCGCTCTTATCGCATCGATCATTGATCTTTGAAATTCGTCGGTAAGTGTAGTGCGCGCGCGCAGTGCCTCGACCACTAATCTCTGTCTTGCTCGCTCGCGCGCGCTACGGTTACCGTTGTCTCGTGTTTCTTTTATTGCTGTTTTATTATTTCTTGTAGATGATCACGCGATTGTAAGCTGTCGCGCGGCGCGCACACGTCATGTCTTCCCTCCTTGTCACACTTATGAATAAATATATGTTTTATCTCTCTCTCGCCGGCGTGGGCGCACGTCGTAGCCGCTGCCGTGCGATGTTTTGGGAAATGCACCCGCCCGGCGTTCCCACGGTTCACCTTTACCGACTTCCTTACGAAAAAAAACAAACAAGAGCACTTTGTTGAAGAAAATCGACGTCTGCCGGTCGCGTTGAATGATTAATACAATTATAAGCGCGCACGCCGCTACCTTCTCGTCTTGATACTAATAGTTCTTTATAAAGGACACGTGGTTGGTCAGTGGCGGTTACACGTTTCGGTTTAGATTATTTTTTCAATGACCTTCTTATTATGAAAGTTATAACTTTATGCTGATAGACATTCAATTAATTTTTGATCATCGTAGTTACTATGTTTTAAATATCTTAAAGGTATATCTAATTATTATTTTAATTTTAGAAACATTTATATTCTATACCTTTATCTTCAAGAAAATAAATAATATTTAATAGCCACAGATGAATAATAATAAAAAAGTTGCAAAACTAGCAATAATATAATTTTTATATTATCTTTCACTTCACTTTCTATATTTTATCTGTACTATGTGAAATGTCATTTTTTCTATCATTTTTTACGTAGATAAGTGCAATACTATACTTAATTGTAACGTCACATAAAAATGAATACCATGAATTATTTGATAAGCTGTAAATTAATGTTATAAAAATATTGAGAGAACTAGCTCCTTCGGGATTTTGTACAAGGTATATTGTTTCTTGAGCACATGCCGGCGTGCGACAGTTCTAATGTTGACATGTCAATAAAATAAAATATATTGTGTTTTTTTTTTATGTTAAAATTTTGGTTGTGAATTTTGGAATAACTTCTTTAATATTGCTTTTATTTTTATAAGTTTTTGTTGTAGATGTTGTCTATTAATTAATTTTGTTGATTCAATCGATTAATTATTAACATTTATTAGGTTCCGAATTCTTTTACGCTTTATCTGATAGTTAAAGTAGTCTAAACGATTTATTATTGCTATTTTGGTTCATCTAGTTTTTTTTTAATTAGACAGATACTGTTGTTAAATAAAATATCTATTTTTAGCCGTTGTTAATTCATTTTAAAATTTAAAAATTACCGTTACAATATTACTGATCGGAATATCCATGTTACACCAATGTACCCTCGTTTGATTGAATACATGGCACTCAAAGGAAGATTTGCCATCTGGTGTCGTCGCCTCATTGAATCACGACCCGTGGTCCACATTAAGGGGCTAAAGTCATATAGTACTGTATAAAAAACAGCTTTTGTTTGTATTACGTTATAAAAAAGCAGTAATAATACCTTTTTAGGAATGTTTTTTATCGTAAAATTTGTATTTTATGTAAGAAAAAAACGTAAAATTTACTGTAAAATATATGAATTCGCTTTTAAGATATTGCATACAATCTTTTATTTACAATAAAACAACTTTGTTGTTTTGAATATTGCATAAAAATTGCATACCACGAATAACGGTATAAAACTTTCAACGTAAAAAGTGTCCACTTTATCTCATTAATTATGAATCTAACTAACTCAGAGATATCAGTTAAGTTAACTGACATTACGATTAATACATTTGCACCTATTTGCACCCATTAAGTAACAGTTAAATGCTAATTGAAGAATCTGTACGGCTTTATCTTTGTAGAGAGATGCTTATAATTTTCCAAACAGTAAAAATAGCGTATAAGAATTTCCACGTACATAACTCGATAAGAACCTATAGCATAACAGGCTAGAATTCTTCGATGGAATTTAAGAAGTGCGGGTTTGAATCCTGCTACATTAAATTTTTTATACTTTTCCAAAATATTTTATATTTTTAAAAAATAGTTTTTCAAGTGGAAGTATCATAGTTAGGCAAATATAAGATATATTATTTGCACCTTATATTCTCAGATTGTTAGCACTAAAACGTTTGTCGTGCTCTTTTTCCTGCCGTCTGTCTTCATTTAACCAATTTATATCACGACCCTTTCTTATGTAGAATACCTACGTGATACGCTGTTTTAAATGTGATTATTATATATACTTATTAAAAAAAAACAAATTACACTATAATAATTAAAAATATATATTTTGTTTTAATTTTCTTAACATATCCTCATTATATTAACATAAATTTTGCTAAAATGTTCATCATAATCATCAATAATAAATTTCAATCATATCATAATTGTAATTGGTGACATAGTTCCCAATTTTAGGAGGTGTTGTTTATAAAAAATATTTTTTAAGTTATCCTTTATTTGTTTCATAAAAAAATAGATGCCTTTATGTTTATCATTTTAGATACACAAGATCGAAAAAAGCAAGAACAGTGTTGACTCTAAAAGTTTCTACTTAATCTTTACAGCTTCAAGTAGCAGCGCAGTCAAAAACCTAGAGTCCAAACACTCCGTTTCCCACCTTTCGCTCGAATTCAAGACATCGCGTGTTGAGTGGTGGACTATAACGCCGGTATTGTCTTACCATACTGTAAAAGTTCTGCTTTAAATGTTCGTGTCTAATTACACGTCATATAGACGATATTGAATGTTATACTTATTATTTAAATTTACGTAAGAAACCGTTTTTATGGTATCACGCAAAGCTAAGCCAAATGAGTAAATCTGAAGGGAGTGTGCAGTTATTTGGCTTTAGTAACTCGATCACTTTTTTGCAAAGTTTATTAATGGAGGCGAGATAAGGGCGGGCGGAAGTAGTGTAATATTGTAAATGTATGGGTGCACGTTAATTAATTTCAGATTTTTAATATTAAAGAACTATCATGGGATAGCCAGAGAGTATCAAGTTGCACGATTTTCTTTTTCATTTAGCTAGAGTGTAGAAGGCGGTCATTTTTTCCAAGATTCTTTCTCCCTCTCGTGCATAATGAGTGAAGTTACATAAATTAGCTTTAAACACCCATGTTGTTATTTAATTGTTTACCGTATAAGATATCATCCGATCTTTACCTTAAAAAGCGCATTACCATTACAGTCGCCGATTGTATACACTGAAATACAATTTACAAAAAACTAATAGGCCTAATTAGATTCCAAAATTACCGACGTCTAATTGACGTTAAGTTGGCGTATCAGTGCCGCTTATGACTGTACTGATACTTCCTTGCACTTAGCTTTTTCATATGACGGCACAACAAAAGAACATAGACAACACCGCGTAAGCAATTATATACTTTATTAGAATGTGGTAAAGTTCATTTTTAAAAGCTTCTCGTGTAATCAAGTATTCGTAGGTTCTTTATAAAGCGATAAGTGACACCTGTCTTCTTTTCCCACAGGCAGACGGATGTTGCATGTCAGGTATTTGAAAACATATATGTATACTTTAAAAACACCTTCGTTAGTTTATTATGTTTAATTTCTCGTTGGTCTAAAACGTTCCGTATATGGCGCTTTGATTAACGATCTTTCGGATTTATTACCGCTATGAAGCTAGCTACTACACGAGTACTATAACTTCTAATTAAACAGCGTATATGTTCCTTATTAAATTGGCCGTTTTTTTGTTCAGATAATTCTTGTATGTATATTTCTTTATATTGAATTGAAATTGAAGCGTACAACGTACAGTTATACATCATGCGGTCCAGTTTTCTTCTGAGTTGTCAGATCGGAATATTTCTTTTCTTTTTTTTTTTTAACTTCACGCTGTATCCCTATCCCGCATATAGCAGGGTAGGCAGAGGGAACCTAGTGTTAAGACACTCCATTCTCTTTCAACAATTCCGTTCCCCACTTTCCGCCGAATTGAGACACTGCGTGTTGAGTGGCGGAACTCTACGCCGCGCTTTGCCTTGTTACCACCAAACCCAGAAAATGAAAATACTTCTTTTCCTGAAGTGGGAATCGAACCCACAACCTGTCGCTTTACAGTCGCATGTTGTGCCTCTGCGCCACGACAGGCGTTACAGGTTACAGGAATATAAATGACAAAAGACAGAATGAGACAATCAATTTATTATTATAATATATTTCTATTATGTAATCCTAAGATATACGAAGAAATGTTCTTAGTAATAATATATTAGAAGAATCTTAATATAACCGTATAAACTGATTTCGGTTGGTTCTTCGACAACATAGTATCAATGATGTTCTAAATATGTCACGTAAAAATCGTGAGGACCTCCCGGAGGGCACGCTTAACCAGGTTCAAGATTGTGGACGAAACGAGCTCCGCTAGGAATGAGACATAAAGCTAAAAAAATATACATATTTAATTAATAAAATAAATATTTTATCTATACGCACTAGTGAAAAAAGTATTGGATATTTCCGTCTTTGATATGTACTTTGTAATTTTCCAACAGGGCATCAAACGCCCTACCCAGTAGGCTTAAGCTCGGGCCAAGCGAAAGCAAAGTCCCCCACTACAAGTAGTGTTCGCAAGTCGAGGTTCGGCCTCGCAGGAGGCGCCCCTGTGACACTGCAGTTCTAAGTTGATGGTCCTCCTCCCGAGGAGGCCAAACCAGGGTCAGGGCTCTTCAAGCTCGGCCCCCCACAAAACCCGGTGACGCTGTCGAGCCCAATAGGGCCAATAGCATACTACACAATCGAAAAAAAAATACTTTGTGAACGTAAGTGTCGTACTTTACGCGCGATGGGTCGTGTTTACAATATTTTCCTGGTCAGAGGGACATATCACTATTTTCTCTGTGCTTACTCTGTTGAAAAATATGACATATTGCAGGAGATGTGTGAAAATAATAAATTCTAAGATTAAAAATTAAATTCGAATCCATTGCATCAAATCAGTTGCAGTCATATTTTCTTTTAACGAGGCACTTAACTATAATGAAGTGCATGTATTATAGTAATTTTTAATATTGTAACTGGCAGTATTTTTTATTTATTATATATGGATATTAATATAATAATAAAAACTTATTAGAAAGAGTTAAAATGTTAATTTAAGTAATACATTCAAGTTAGTGACTATTTTGTTAGGTGGTAGGAGGTTCGTCCTCCGACTGGCTCGCGACCACTATCATGTCAAAGACGAACCGCCAAATATCTAATGATGTGTTCCGGTTCGATGTATATATGGCAGATTTTCCCTTTCCCACCCATCCTTTCCCCAAAATGTGGTGGTTCTGATAGTGGACTACTACATTGTCCCCCCTTCCATCTGTATCCTCTGGAGTTGGCAACGCATCTACAACATCTCTGGTGTTGTAGATGTCTATGAGCAGGTAACCACTTCCCCATCAGGTGGTCCTTCTGCTCGTTTGCCGTCCGTTATCAATAAAAAAAAAAAAAAATAGTGACTATAAATGTCAAAAATTACTTAATTACAAATAGAAAACAATATCTAAGATAAAAAATATATATTTCTTTATTTTTCTTTGTATAAACAATATAATTTTCGAATTATCATCGATTTTGATGTTGTGGTAGCATAAATTCAGGTTATTCGTCGCATTACATCGTTACACCGTTTGATTTATAGTAATCTGCGAAACAACATTTATTAATACTAATGGATTTGTTTACCTTGGTATAAATTTATAAAGACGTTTGAAGAAAGATTTAAATGTAAAATCTATTCTTGTTATTGTTATAATGTTATTAAGAAAACAATCATACTAATATTATTAAAATGCGGAAGTAACTCTGTCTGTCTGTTACCTTTCACACCTAAACCACTCAACCGATTTTGATGAAATTCAGTATGAATCGAACTAAACTTGGGGAAAGGACATACAATACTTTTTATCATGAAAAAAAATGATAGGGGATTGAAATGGGGATGAAAGTTTGTATGGAAGTTCCTTATTGTCAAACATAAAATCATGTAAGATTGTTTAACTGTTTTCGCTTTGACACATAAACCACTTAACCAATTTTGACAAATAGTCTAGACCTTGGGAAGACTATAGGATATCCTTATCATATCGTGCGATATAGTAACCGTTTCACGCAGGCAGAAGCTGCAGGCGGATGCTAGTCTTATATATATGAATTAATACGGCTATATATACAAAAAAAATACTTAAATATAAAATTATATATCATTTTATACACACAAATATATGGAAGTCATTATGTCGCTGTTTCGAAGTGATTTTTCTTAACCTTTGTATGTAAGTTATATTTTCGAGTATAAAACTATAAATAAAAATAAATAGTAATAAAATATTTATAATTCTTTTTATATTACGAAAATGAGATATCAGAAATATAATATATCGCGTCCCGCGCGGTTATCCACAGCATAAATTTTAACGGCATCAGTATTTTAATATTAATGTCATTAATTATTTATATTAAAACATACAATTTTATGGTCAATTTAAAATATTTTATAACTGTTCCCACGTAGGTAATGTTAAATTTAAGAATATATGGGCTTTTAAAATAATACCTACATATACTTTCAACAATTCCGTTCCGTTGAAAGAGAATGCAGTGTCTTAACACTAGGTTCTCTGGTTCCCTCTGCCTACCCTGCTATATGCGGGTTACAGCGTGAAGTTAAAAAAAAAACATACTTTTTATAATCTCTGTCTATGATCTCTATGTCCACATGGTGATGGGGTCAGCTTTCTTTATTTTACTCTTCCACTTCGTTCGCTCCAGGACGGCGTCATCGGTGACTTTGCATCCCTACCTATCTTTCAGCACTACTTCATTCCACCCTGTCTTGGGTCCACGTACTGGTTTTCGACCGAGGATACTCTGTGTAATTTATATTATATAGAGAAATATATTTTTTCTTTATTTTCCTGTTAAACTATGGTGTAAATCCAGAAGTCGCGGAAGTCAAACGCTGTCACATAGCGCGGCATTGTTCTCAAATTTAAATATTTTTTATTCAACAACGGAATCTACACTTAATTTTTTCTAAGAGGATATTTCCTTATTTATTATAGATTAGCTCATTTATTATATATTTTCATTAGATTTCCTAGGTATTTGATTTTTATACGTCAGTAAAGGGCGCCATTTTTTTACAGCTAGTATCTCATAGTTTGACGTAAGTTAAATCCAGATCTTTAACTTTTAAATGTCAACGGAAAATACCCAATATGTTGAACAAGTTTTCCTAAGAAAACGTATATTGTTACATTTTAGCTGAACTATTATGGCTCTTTATCAGATGTTCTAGATCTAGAATTGATTGATATTTTTTACATGTCGAAGAAAACTGCCTGTCACGATGAACAATTTTTGCTAAGGCGGCATTTACTTTCATATAAGTTAGCTGATCTGTTAAGGTTCTTCTTCAGGAATTTTAATTTCCAAAATCAATTATTTGCTATGTCCCGCCCAGGTTTAAAAACTATACCTACTATAGTAAAAAAATATTCCAGTATGTTTGAAACTGGCAAATGGAAAAAAACAACCAACCTAAAATATTTTTTTCGTAAATATAATTAACTAGCTTTTGCTTGCGGCTTCGCGTAATATATTATAGATATTAATGCATAAGCTATATTACTTAGTTATGAGAATTATTTATACAAACATCCATACAATTTACGGTATTTAAAATGTAGATAGAAATTATGACTAATGAAGATATAAATTTAAATATTATAATCAAGTAGGAAAGGATTATGCATATAAATAACAAGCTTTTGTGCATATCCCCAAAATAGTTTGTATCATGTTATGATCGTATATGAAATACTAGCTTTCCGCGATATGATAAGGAGTATCCTATAGTCTTTCCCAAAGTCTAGACTATTTGTCAAAATTGGTTAAGTGGTTTATGTGGTGAAGTTGTAAACAGTTAAACAATCTTATATGATTTTATGTTTGACAATAAGGAACTTCTATACAAACTTTTATCCCCTATTTCAACCCCCTCTATCATTTTTTTCGCGCTAAAAAGTATGTCCTTTCCCAAGTTTAGTTCTATCTTCATACCGAATTTCATCAATATCGGTTCAGTGGTTTAGGCGTGAAAGCGTAACAGATAGACAGACAGAGTTACTTTCGCATTTATAATATTAGTAAGGATGAATCATATTTATATGGACATATACTTCTTTAATTTAAAACAAGCATCAATGGATGTAGATGAGAAAAGACTCATATACTTATATGCAAATAATTGTCCCCGTTGACGCGTTATCAACGCTTTGCCTAGGCAACTAGGCGTTGCTAGCAATGTATATGTCACTTTATATAAACATGGATGTCAACCATAGCAGTGTGTAACATAAAAGCTTATTATTTTTTTTTTATTTTGCACTCCTTCGCTATGTAAACCAAAAGTGTGCTAAGTTTCATGTCCCTCAGGGGTACAAAGATTAGTAATTATTAACGCATAAATTTTTTATATATTTTTTTATTTTGCACTCCTTCGCTATGTAAACCAAAAGTGTGCTAAGTTTCATGTCCCTCAGGGGTACAAAGATTTGCTTCGCGTAATAATATAAAGATAAGTCCTAGAAAATTTTAAATCTACATATTGTAGGTTTTAGGTTATTATTACATTTATCTTTTTTTTAATTATTATTTTCCAAAGCAATAAACTGCTGCTGGCATTTTAAGATGAAAAAGGCAACGAAAATACTTCAGACTCTCTTAGAAATTACTTCCTAATAGGTAATTATGTTTAGCTGTATTTTTTAAGTCTTAAGCCTTAATGAAGTAACAGAAAAAAATGTGATGAAAATAACATCATTTAGAAAAAGTTAACAAAAGATACAGCGTTACCGTAGTGATCAGAAAAATCATAAAAAAAAAAGAAAAAAAAAAAATTATATATGATGTTTTGTATGATATAACTTTTTTTATATATGTATTTAAATTTAAAATATTGTTATTGATATTATTTGTTTCTCAATATAATATGTTAATTCGAAAATTCGTCAAAGGTTATATGGATAATCTGTAATGTCGTTAAAAATATAAATATTCATTAGTAAAATTATTTTTATTAATTTATTATTTTAATTCATTATAAAAATGTATAATTTTATATTAAGAGCTATACACAGTTTATAGAACTAGTAGTAATAATTAATTTGCTGTCAGTTTTAGCTATATCGGGTAGCGAAAAAAACAGTCCACAGCCATTTGGACTGCTTTCAATCGCTGCGGTAACAATAATGATTACTCGTATGATTTAATGGTTAAACAAATTATAGAAGAAATATTTATATACTTATCACATAAAAATAATTATGAAGTTCGTTTTACAATAGCTACGTATGAATGTAATTATATATATTTTTTTGTAACTTCACGTTAACCACGTTGGAACCAGAGAACCCATTGTTAAGACACTCCGTTCTCTTAAGATTTCCCAATTTCCGCCGAATTGAGGCATTGAAACTGAGTGGCGGTACTCAACGCCGCGCTTTGCCTTGTTTCCAGAGCGAGGAAATGAAAATACTAAAAGTTATATACATACATATAAAATTCATTAAAATATCGTAAACCAAACATAATTATCATCAAAATGTTTAATTTTACAACCATTTATGTAACTCTAAAGTTACTATTTAATTCCCTATAATATATTAACCAATAAAATAATCGTAAATATCTAATATTACACGAAACCACGTAATAAAATCAATATTTAAAGATTAATAAATAATTATAATTGAACATTTAAGCCTACTCAACTAAAATGTCATCGATATTCAAACGTAATGGTTTCGTATTAATTATAATTCATATTATTTACAAATTTTATGGCAAAATAATTTTTAATTTTATTGTGTTTTTCTTGAATTTTAAGGTGTGAACAAATCTTGTACCTACTTATATAACTAAAAAATCATGGGATGGGTTGTACCATGCTTATCGCTCCAAACTCTATAACAAAAAAGATTTCCTTATACAATTGTTTCATCCCATTTAGATAATGTGCACTTTAAAGGAGCTCCTTAAGCCTATACTTGGATCACAAGTTTCAGGCACTGTTCCGAGCTCTTTTCTGAACCCTAGGAATGCTAAGGAGTTTGGTCTCTAATGATTGTCTTGCTATGTATATTGTATCAAAATGCAAGGTATTACAATTATTGTCTAATTCACTCTTCATTCCTTCAATTTATTACTGGACCCAGGGTCCTATTAAAATATTTTTTTATAGTAATAAAGTATAAAAATCAAGAAGATTGATATATGAGCTTGTAAATAAATATATAGTTTTTTAAACTACTCAACGTATTCAGAAGAATAAATTACTGAACGAGATGGACATTTATTGACTGGATATCCAACCATTTCATTAAATTAATCTTTAGCAATTAAACCGAACTATTACTTAAGTAATTATGTAGTCAGTGTTTCGGCAGATATTTCGTAATGTACTTCATAATCGTATACATACATTAAGTTTTTTTGAATACTTCCTCTGCTATGTTTTTAATTCCTTTTTCTCTCTGTACATATATACTTTACTATATTTATATATTTTTTTGGTTACTATAATATCCGTACAAGTTTTTAAGCTTTCTTTGCCTGGTCTGCGTAGGATTCTCCTACTATATAGGAATATAATATATAATATAAGATATGAAGTTGTATAACTTTTTGTTTATTTACAGTGAATATAATATATTAACGTATATCGTGGCGCAGAGTCACAAGTGAGCGACTGTAAACGTGACAGGTTGTCGGTTCAATTCCTACTCCAGGAAACGAAAATATTAAATAATATTTAGTACTTTCATTTCCTCGCTCTGTTAGCAAGGCAAAGTAGAAAATTAAGTTCCGCCACTCAGCATGCAATGCCTCAATTTCGGCGGAAAGTGGAGACAGAAACGTTAAAAAGAAAACAGAGTGTCTTAACATTAGGTTTTCTAGTTGCCCCTGCCTACCCTGCTATGTGCGCATGCATAATGGATGCATTAATATATTATTATTGATGCATTAATATATTGCATTTATATATTAATGTATTATATTATGTGTTGAGGGTAATTGAATCGATGAGTGCAGAAACAACGTAAGTCCGGATTTTAAAATTTTGCAGGAGGGAGAAAAAAGTGTATAAGCTGGCTTTCTAAGCTAGTTTAAATCGATTACGATTTTTTGCAATTTTTGTGACTTACGTTGTCTCTGGACTCACCGATTCAATTATTACCTGTCGTTTTTGTAACGTTACTTATATATATATATATGTTGTTATATATATATATATATATATATATATATATATATATATGTTCTAGTTCACACAGGAGCTCTACATAACCAAGGCAAGGGCAATTGCTAGTAAATACAAAATGAAACAATGTAATTGTATCAGAATCGTCAATCTGATTCAATTATGCAGTAATAGTGTCATCTTGCCATCTCCTCAATTGTTAACAAACTGTCGTTCCATTGAAACAAATGAAACGTCGTAAAACACACGGTTCCAGGATCGTTAAATCCGATAAATTGCTAAAGTGATATTATGCTAGTGGGAAATGGTTATTGCGAATTTGAGATTGATGGTTTATAGTAAATTATATGTTTCCTATAGAATATATAGACAAATGAAGTCACGTAAATATAGAACAAAGAACATTAATATAAGCAAAAGTCCGGATTATATGTCTGCTGTGCATAAGTACTAATAATAAATAAAATAAACAAAAAATAATAAATAATATAAATAAAAAGACATTTATTCAAGAAATATTTTAGAAATTGAGCAGCCGACTCTTCTCAGTAAGTAGTCAAAGACACTTGTGTTGGGAATGTCTCGCTTCTCCGTTGGCTTAACAATAACATTCATATAACATATAACACAATAGTAACAACGATAATCTCTAAAAAGCAAGAAATAATAGGTGGAGTTTAGTAGTACTAATAGACATTAGGTCATAAGTAGAAAGATAAGTTGAATCATAACTATTGGAAAAACTTCAAAGTAAGTTAAGTAGTATTAGTATAATTATGTAGGTAGGGAAAAATAAAACATCCTCTTTTTATCTCATAGTATGTAATTAAAAAATAATAATAATAAAATTAAGATATAAAAAATCTCTGGTTATGCCAGAGGAACAATGGGTCATTATTAAAAAAAAAAAAAAAAAGATAGACATTAGAAAAAGCAACAATTAATAAGTGTAAAAATTTTTAGTACATATTGTCCAAAATATAATTACATAAAAAGCATTTTATACTGTACCTAGTTTTTATTCAAAAGTGTAAAATCTATGTATACCAATAATTATTTCTATTTAACCAATACTTTAGCAATTTTAAGCTTAATCTCAATGTTTTTCATTCTTTTTTTTTATGGATAACGGATGACAAACGAGCTAAAGGACCACCTGATGGTAAGTCGTTACCTTCGCCCATGAACATCTACAACACCAGAGATGTTGTAGATGCGTTGCCAACCTAGAGGATACAGATGGAAGAGGAGGACAATGTAGTATTCCGTTTTCGGAACCACCACATTTTGGGGAAAGGACGGGTGGGAATGGGAAAACCTGGCTTACATGCCATCGAACCGGAACACATCATAAGATATTTGGCAGTTCGTCTTTGACATGATAGTGGTCGCGAGCCAGACGGAGGACGAACCTCCTACCACCAAACAACCTTGCGTTGCCAACCTAGAGGATACAGATCTCATATATTAATTACAATTTCACAATACATAAATGTATATATCTCAAGATATACTATATTTAAAAATATTTGACAAGGTATTTAAGAGCAGGTGCTGAGGAAATTGATTGTTATTTTACTTTGCTGAAACGTAGTACGGAAATTATACCGCTATGCAGGGAGCGTGTACCGTTCACTACTAATGAATTATTATATGCTGTTCTTGTATTATAATGTTAGCATTAAAACTAATATTTGCAAGATTAGAAATATATGGCTATTTTAAAGTTAAAAGTATTAATACACTAAAGGCTTACCGACAAGCACAAAGAAATATGTACCTAATATTACCAAATAAGTTGCGTATTTAGTTATTTTAATATAATGGAATAAAAAACTTTGTTTGGTGGTAGGAGGTTCGTCCTCCGTCTGGCTCGCGACCACTATCATGTCAAAGACGAACCGCCAAATATCTTATGATGTGTTCCGGTTCGATGGCATGTAAGCCAGGTTTTCCCCTATCCCACCCATCCTTTCCCCAAAATGTAGTGGTTCCGATAGCGGTCCTCCCCTTCCATCTGTATCCTCTAGGTTAGCAACGCATCTACAACGCCTCTGGTGTTGTAGATGTTCATGGGCGAAGGTAACCACTTACCATTAGGTGGTCCTTCTGCTCGTTGCCATCAGTTATCCATAAAAAAAAAAAAAAAGAAAAAAAAAAAAAAAAAAAAAAAAATTGAAAAACGATTACTTTAATTAGAATTCAGTTATAAAATCATAGTTAGATTTAATAAACCGGATGCTGCAAGGCTTAATGTAATATTTTAAATGATTAATCGCGTATATTTTGATAATAGTTAACCACGGACTACTGTGAAATGTTGAAAAACCCGAGGTTTTGAACATACACAGTTTTCTAAATTTATCTTTCATTTAAATTGATGACAGAAAATATAGCCATATATGAAGTCACTAAGTAAAATAAAAATGAAATGTTTTACTGCAGAAAAACTCTTTTATGCAAAGTGAGCAACAGAAATGGCTGATCTTTGATCTTTTTTGCAATAAATTAACCTTGAAGTAAAAATAGTAGAAAAATATTACAAATGTCCATATATTTATACATAACATTTGATTGTTGATAGTTTTAGTTCCCGCGCCCAACAGGCGTAGGCGTAACATTTCGTATTCATGAAATCTATCCAATTTTTTTTTTTTTTTATGGAAAGGACAAGGCAAATGAGCGTTCGGGTCACCTGATGGTAAGTGATCCCCGCCGCCCACGGCCCCGTGTAACACCAGAGGAGCTACAGGTGCGTTGCCGGCCTTTGAGGTGGGAGTAGGCGCGCTTTTTGAAGGTACCCATTTCGTATCGACCTGGAAAAACTGCCGCAGGTAGGCCATTCCACAGTTCAGTGGCACGTGGAAGGAAATTCCTTCGAAACCGCACAGTATATCCACACCACCTGGATGCGTGGCACTCCAGGTGCCACGCATCCAGGTGGTGTGGATGGTATTTAAAATAATAATTGTAATTTAAATTGTGTTAAAGCTTAGTAATTTTATATTCCAAGAGGCAAATATACCAGCATCAGCTAACACATACGGTTACGCATTTCCGTCATTAATATTCGATAGATGAACTTTGATTTATCGTGAAGTTGTACGTTTTATGTTGCTTAGATGCTTATCTTGAGCTGACATCATTTGTAAGTGTAATAAAACAAAAGAGGCGGGACATTTGAAGTATATTATATTCTAGATAAATAATCCGAAAAGAGTTTCTGAGAAGGCAAACATATTATTGTAATTGGATATATAAGTTCATGCTTATAAGGCACTTGCGTGTGAAATTATTGGCTGTACACATAGCGGCGTTAAATATAACTTGAACTTGTATGTATCAGTAGGTATATCGGTATAGTGTATCTTCATTCGCCAAGATATCTTAGAGCAATATTGCAGGATTGACTTCTGTGTAATAAAAATATAAAAACTTTTTTATAAAGGGTGTCCCAAAATTAACGCAAGATTTGACTTTGCCGCCATTTGCTATTATATTCATTATTCATTCGCTATTAAAAGTCTAAAATGGCATTTTCTATTTAATTCAAATCTTGCGTTAATTTTGGGACACCCTATACTTGTCTTATATTTATTTATTCTATATATTCTGTTGTTTTATTTAGTTTAGGTTAGAACATTGCAACATCGCTTCATTTTCAGGCATTTCATGTACCTACGTATCTACTGTTTTTTTAGCTTCACGAAGCAGTTAGAGAAAAATCAGTTAAAAGTTAACACACCCCATTCTCCATTATCTCCCCGAAGTTGAGATATGGAACGTTGAATCTTAACGCCCTAATTTATTCTAACAAAACGGAAGAATCATAATAATTTTGAAATATATAAATATTTTCCTGAGTAGGAATCGAACCCACAACCAGTCGCGTTTGCAGCCAGACCCTGTTTCACTGCGCAACGCTTTGTTTATGTAGACGTTCAGTTTATAATTTATTCATCATAGGCGTGCCCAATTAAGTAGCTTGTAATACTTAATCAGTCGCGATCAAAGGCAATATTTATACAGCAAATTTAATTACCCCTACGTGACATGTTTTAAGCAAACACATTATGATGAACATAAGAACTCTATTACGCAAAGCTTTTATTTACCTTTGCGTTTTGTTTTTTAGCTTTTCAGAATACAATCTATAAAAGAATAAAGCTTAAAAAAAAGGAAAAAAGTCTATAACAGAATCTTTTTTGATATATATGGAAACTTTCGTATTTCTTATTATATAAAAAAAAAATAAGTTTTTATATTATAACCAATATTTACTTTATAAACCTTATGTCATTGAATAAACTAAACAAGGAAAGCTGTGCCTAAGATCATAGTTTTACTATTAGGTTACCGATTCATAGATTGCAACTCTGTGACATCGCCAAAATCATCATTCGCGCCGACATATAAAAATTTGACAGCGGGACTACAACCCGCGGTTCTTGAAAACCATCCCTGCGATCTGACCGCTAAGCCATGTATTCTTTTCCAGCTGCGTCTATGCAGAATTCACACATTTGTTCACCAAATGTTTCAAATCTTTAATTTTTATACCTATTTCAGCGGAAAATCCCATCACGCCGAACATCTCTTGCAAAGACAACTTTTCCTTATTTTTTATAGTTAAGCCACTATGGTTCTACATCAAGTGTGTCAGTTTTCCATAATCCAAGTCTACCAGCTATACAATAAATAAAGTTTAATTTGAATCCGTTCAGTGGTTTCAAAACTATGCGCGTACAAACAGACTAACAGACAGACAAAAAAAAATAAAAATCATGCTCTATTACTGATTTTTCATCGCTCTTAACTGTTTTTTTGTTAACATATTCAATTTTTTTACTGTTTCATTATAGTGTAGAAAATATATAAAAAATATATTTTCGTATATATCTCAATTCTAAATTATAAATGCTAAAGATGTCTGATGTCTGTCTGAATGTCTTTCTTTCATGTGAAACCTGGAGAATATTTAATTTTATTTTTTGTAGAGATAGAAGCAATGTAATTTAAGATACACGAGAAGAAAATATTTCATGGGAAGATCACAAATCACGCGGGAAAAGTCGTGAGCAGAAAGCTAGTCAATTAAACATTTAAGTCCAAAGAGTAGCTTAACCCTATCGTATTTCAGTTTTACATAGTATCTCATTAATTTTTAATAATTTTGTTATTGATATTAAATATCACTTAGAGCTAATTAGAATTCAATATTATCAGCGTTTTATTCACTAATCATGTTACCACGTTGTAATAATGTCACCATGTATGTTTGTTACCTTTAATTTAAAGATTTATAGCCCATTTATTTACTAAGAGCAATTGTTTAATCACTAGGCATATCTATTTTTATATGTTTTTTTTAATTTCTTTGCAAAACATGGTAGTCAAAGAGAAACTTATGTCAGGACACCACTCCGATCTTCATTTTGTTGAATGATGGAACTCTGTGACGCGCTTTTTTAACAGAGCGGCGAAATTAAAATAATTTTTAGTATGATCATTTTGCCGAGTGGATTTCGAAACTACAATCACATGTTTATAGACACTGTTCCAGTGCGCCATGATGTTACACTACTTGAAACTACGCCTAATCGAGTAGGTTGATTGCTCGTCCGAAAAAAAAATTAAAAAGGCGCTTCATACTAAGCAATGATGCTATATGTTTTCCGTATTGGCAGAAAGAAAAGTGTCAATATACTCTTTTTCTTTCTTTTTTTTTTAACTTCACGTTGTATCCCGCATACAGCAGGGTAGGCAGAGGGAATCAGAGAATCTAGTGCTAAGGCACTCCATTCTCTTTCAACAATTCCGTTCCCCACTTTCTGCCGAATTGAGGCATTGCGTGTTGAGTGGCGGAACTCAACGCCGCGCTTTGCCTTTTTACCAAACCTAAGAAATGAAAATACTAAATGTTACATTTCCTGGAGTTGGAATCGAACCCACAACCTGTCGTGTTTACAGTCGCACGCTTGTGCCTCTGCGCCATGACAGGCGTTAATATACTCCATACTCTAATTTCTTCATACTCGCCCTATTTCAAAGCATTGAGTAGTGAAATTCAACGTTATGCTTCGTCTTACCAAAGCTGTTAAAACTATATTTATGCTATCATACTTACGTTTGCAAAGAATAACCTGCATACATTCAACACATATAAATAACTTTTAATCTAGACTCTTTAACCTCTTAAGAAATTTAAATGACACACATTAACTCTGTTTCCCTTCACTAATATTTTAACCAGTTTACAATTTAAAACGTGTATTAATATGATTTTAATCATTTACTAAAGCTGTACTTAATAATGATGAATTGCATACAAAAAAATACGAGAAGATGAAACTTGTAATAAAAGCATGTACTTACGTCCATAATCCGATTACAAATGACTTTGTTATTCTTTCATGATTACCGCCAGTTAAGACAGTTGATGATATATAACTCTAGTTACGACCTAAGGCTGTATGAAATTTTTAAAGAAACATATTCGTATTGGTACATAGAATAGTGGAAGGATTTTTGGCGACATTTTTATTAATATTGGATTTTTATGTATGTATTTGAAATTCCTGCTGCCTTTGTTTCATGTGTTTGACACTGTGTGTCATAGGTATGTCATAGAATTTGGTTAATTATTTATTCTACTTGTTACGGCGTAAATATATCTAAATTCAATAAATAGTAATTTTAATTATTTACTGAAATCAAAAATATAAAAAAGAAGAACTTCAAATATCAATTTATTTATCATGTCAAAAATTTGGAGGTTGAAGGGTCTTTTACCCTTACTGGTTAGGATTTCCAGAACACAAAAAAATTACACTAATATATTTAGACATTAATATTACACAGTTTATTAGATTATATCATAAATATTTTTTGCTCTCTGTATATATTTGAAATACTTAAGTATGCATTTTTTCCATACTTCTTATTTTTACTACTTAGCCTGTTATTAAATGAAAATGAAATAGCAAAGTAAATGTAGTTAAGGCAAAAAAATCGATCTATAATTATTATCGACACGTCTCATTTTGAAATAAGCTGTGTAAAAAGAAAAAAATCTTTATCACCACCCAAGTGCACCCGCAGACAGAAACTAGTAGTTAATTATTGAGTAAAAAACGTAATTGAGCCCTTAAGCGGAGCGATGCATCATTGAGATGCTACATTGTTGCCTTATAGAAGGCTGTGCGTGTCGTTTTCCTTTTTAATTTGATGCTCACTTTTATATTGCCTATTATATTGATCTTTTTATGCAGGCTTTAGTAGTATTTTTATTGCAAATTATTAGTCTGAGCACTGTGTAAGTTAATTATTATATGTTTTTACATAGGAGGTATATATCATGTGGACAGTATACTTTCCTTTTTATTCCTCTCCCGCATTTCAAAAGGAATTCAGGAAATATTTAATGTAATAAAGGTAGAGCTACTTTTGTTGGTTGTGCTTTATTTTTTTACCTTACTGAGATAACTATACAAAAACTTTAGCCAGAAATAAATTAAAATCGACTATTCACGGTTGTAAAACTATGTTTAGCTTTAGCCTGTTGGCAACTTTCTTTCCAAATATATACCTTTTTAGAAATATTTTATTGTAAGCTTTTAAAAAACATATATGCTTATGATAATCTTTTTTTTTTTTTTATGGATAACGGATGGCAAACGAGCAGAAGGACCACCTGATGGTAAGTGGTTACCTTCGCCCATGAACATCTACAAAACCAGAGATGTTGTAGATGCGTTGCCAATCTACAGAATACAGATGGAAGGGGAGGACAATGTAGTAGTCCGCTATCGGAACCATCACATTTTCGGGAAAGGATGGGTGGGAAAGGGGAAAAACCTGGCTTACATGCCATCGAACCGGAACACATCATAAGATATTTGGCGGTTCGTCTTTGACATGATAGTGGTCGCGAGCCAGACGGAGGACGAACCTCCTACAACCAAACCAAATCAATATAAATCAATATATATATACCAAAACCAATCTTCACTTGGTACTCTGTTTTTGCTATAAAAATATTCAAATTAATAATTTCTTGTCCTTCTTGTTCTTGTATCTAATTTCAAAGGTCATACAATTGTTAAAAAAAATATCAAAAATACATTTTATTCCATAGTCCAATGCCAGTTATCATATAGAAATACAAGATTTAAACAAAAACGTAATCGCAAACGATGCATGTCGCCGCACTATTTACGCGTTAATGCATCACATGTCGTGAATGTATGCCTTTATTGGACAAATTGCGTGGGGCAAAGCAACACTAATATTTAAATAAAGCTTAATGGATCGTTGCCATGAGCACTGAAATACTGGATAACAGAATTTATAAGTGTATAGAAGTGTCCCAGAATTTTAATCTAGGTATTTTTAAATGGATATCGGTAGGAATAATAGTGACAAATTATTGTACATGTCTTATCTACCTAAAAAAATTGAGAGGGATCGGCGGTGTGCTTTGCTGTGTTTTATCTACTTGAGCCGGTACATGTTTTATTTTAATATAAGCTTTTTCCTTAATAAAATTTATATCCACATTCCATGATGACAAACATGAAATACATAACTAAAAATTCTCAATTCAAATATACTACCAGGAAATGTTAAAGTATAGTATTTTCATTTCCCGGGATTGGTAACAAGGCAAAGCGCGGCGTTGAGTTCCGCCACTCAACATGCAATTTTTCAATTCGGCGGAAAGTGGGAAACGGAGTGTGACTAGGCTCTCAGGTTCCCTCTACCTGTCATATGCGGGATATAGCGTGAAGCTACAAAAAAAAAGATATACTATAAAAGGGCTTAATAATTTATCCCGCAGAGTAGTCTGAGAGAAATTAGTGTCAAAATACTTCGTTTGAACACAACGCCGCGCTTTGTCTTACCAGAGTAAAGAAATGAAAACAATTTTAATATATTTTATCATTCCCTCTATTGGGGATCGAACCTACACCTCACTGAACCACTGCGCTACGATGGCCTCCATATACATAAGTATACTATATACACGCGAGTATACTATATTCAAATAAAATATTCTAACAAAAAGAAGCTAATCTGCACACTGTTGACCTTTGCTTATCTTTTGATATATTCATTGTTAAGATAAATTGTTAATGTAATCTCATAAATATATATATTTAGTCATGTCCTTGAAATTGCTCCCACGTAAAGTGATTTATAATACGATCTTTTAATTTCTGTTATGTAAATTGTATTGACTAATGAGTTGTTTATATGATATTTTATTAAACATCGTTTATTAGGTTAGTTTTAATTTGCATGTGTATGTCTAAGATAAGTCGAGCTGATTAAAAAATGAATTATGATTTTTTTTTTTTTTTTTTTTTTTTTTTATGGAAAAGGACAAGGCAAACGAGCGTACGGGTCACCTGCTGGTAAGTGATCCCCGCCGCCCACGGCCCCGTGTAACACCAGAGGAGCTACAGGTGCGTTGCCGGCCTTTGAGGTGGGAGTAGGCGCGCTTTTTGAAGGTACCCATTTCGTATCGACCTGGAAAAACTGCCGCAGGTAGGCCATTCCACAGTTGAGTGGCACGTGGAAGGAAATTCCTTCGAAACCGCACAGTACTGGAGTGCCACGCATCCAGGTGGTGTGGATGGTATTTAAGTTTGTGGCGTACTGTGCGGTTTGAAAATCCTGCGGCAGGAATCAGGTCAAACAGTTCCCCAGAACACTCCCCGTTATATATGCGATAGAGAACGCACAACGAGGACACGTCTCTACGCAACGCCAAAGTGTCAAGCCCTGCACAGATTACCGGGTCCCCAACGATTCGAATGGCTCTGCGTTGTATGCGATCAAATGGTTCAAGCTGATACTGGGGTGCACCAGCCCAGAGGTGAGAACAGTACTCCATATGAGGCCGAACCTGAGCCCTATACAGGGCCAACCGGTGTTTTGGCGTGAAGTACTGTCTCGCTCTGGCGATGACACCCAGTTTCTTCGAGGCCAACTTGGCCTTGCTTTCCAGATGATCACGATACTGGCACTCACTCGAAACGCTAAGGCCCAATATGCTGATACTGGGCGCGGCTTTAAGAGGAGTGTTCTTGAAAACTGGTGACACGACAAATGGGGTTTTCTTGGTGGTCAACGCGCAAACTTGTGTCTTCAAGGGGTTGAATTGAACAAGGTTCCTTTCAGCCCATGAAGAGACATTCCCGAGGGATGCCTCAACAGAAGACACAAGTTTTTTTCGGCACTCGTCAACGTTTTCCCGAGAAAGACCTGCGCGGCCGGAGTATACAGCGTCCACCGTGCTATCATCTGCATAGCAGTGAATGTTAGAGTCCACCAACATGTCATTGATATGCAGAAGGAATAGCGTAGGGGACAGCACACAGCCTTGGGGAACGCCAGCGTTCACGGGCATGTGACCGGAGCAAAAACCGTCGACAACGACTTTAATGCTACGCCCAGTGAGAAAGCTGGCGACCCACTTGCATAAATTCTCGGGAAGCCCATACGATGGAAGTTTTGCAAGGAGCGCCCTGTGCCACACACGATCGAAGGCCTTCGCCATGTCCAAACTAACTGCCAGGCCTTCTCCCTTGCTTTCCAAAGCAGCAGCCCAGCGATGGGTCAGGTAAATCAGAAGGTCACCAGTTGAACGACCATGGCGGAAGCCATATTGACGGTCGTTGATCAACTGGTGATCCTCTAGATACACCAGGAGCTGGCTGTTTATAATGCTCTCCATTATTTTAGAGAGCAGGGAGGTGATAGCGATGGGCCTGTAGTTAGCTGGATCGGAGCCATCGCCTTTCTTCGGGATCGGGTGGATCAGAGCGCTCTTCCACGTGTCCGGGACTACGCCGACGGAGTAAGAGTGCCGAAATAAACGCGTTAGCACCGGTGTCAACTCAGGAGCACATGCACGGAGCACTAAAGGAGAAATGCCATCCGGTCCACTCGACTTGTGGATGTCCAAGGAAGACAGAGCTCGCCGAACAGCTTTTTGGCTGAATTTAATGTCCGGCATTGAGCTCTCGCACCGCGGGATGGTAGGTGGTGTGGTTCCTTGGTCATCCAAAGTCGAGTTCGAGGCGAAAAGAGTGCCCAAGACATCGGCTTTCTCCTTCGCCGTATGGACCAGGACGTCACCTCCTGTGCGTAGCGGCGGAAGCGAAGGCTGGCTAAAGTTGCCAAGTGCAGCCTTAGAGAGCGCCCAGAACTGGCGTGTTCCAGACGGAAAGCTCTCAAGCTTCCTGCCGATTTTGACAATATGCTCGGACTTTGCTCTGGCAATTTGCCGCTTAAAGAACCTAGAGGCACGGTTATACTTCTTCTTTAAGGTTTTCACCTTTGGATCCTTAGTGACTAGTGCTTCGACCCAGGCTTGATACGCTTCGCGCTTGCCAATGGCAGCTTGTTTGCAGAATGTACCAAACCAAGGCCGTGACTTGCCACCAATTGGCACTACAGAGCTAGGAATATAAAGTTCCATACCCTGCAGGACCACATCGGCGACAGCGGCGGCACAGTCACTAGGATCATCAGAAGAGAAGCAAACCGGCCCCCAGGGATAAGATGAGTAAAATGTACGCATCCCATCCCAATCTGCTGACTTGTAGTGCCATACGCGGCGAGTTGCAGGTGTTCTGCGGCTGCCGCGTTTAATGGGCACCACACTCCGTACCAGGCAGTGGTCTGAAGACCCCAAAGGGGCATCGACTGCTACCCGGTACTGTTCCGGATGTGAAGTCAGCAGAAGGTCCAATAAGGTGGCGCTGTGGTTGTCCACATCTGGGATTCGCGTGGGCGTATCAACCAATTGGGACAATCCATTTGCTACAGCAAAGTCAAACACAATCCTCCCCGCGTGGTCGGTGGTGCGTGATCCAAGCCAAGCGGCGTTGTGGGCGTTGAATTTTGGCACTAGCAACACGACTTAGAGTCTGGAGGTACATATAGTGATAGTTTTTATCCTGTCATTAGCCGATTTCATGTTTTCCATGTAAAAAATAAAAAACCGTATCATAGACAAGTTACTTCTATATGACCTATAATAAGCATGCGATAGAATAGGACATGAACTTTGGCATCAGCACGACAGCTTAGATGGTCTGGTAGGTACCGACCTATCAGAATAGTTTTATCCTGTCATTCGATTTAGTTTTCATGAAAAAAAGAAAAAACCTACATAGACAAGTTACTTTATATGCCGATAATTATTAAATAGAAATTAATAATTTTTTGCGTGGGTATACTCGTAGCTTAGAACCTGGATCACCTTATAGGATGCTTTTGAATTGATAGTCAATGTAGTTTTCGTTGAAAAAATAAATAACTGACGCCTTCAAATTACGTCAATTACTCGCATACTTTCTTTCTAATTACACTAAGTAATATGGATATTAGATATAAAAATATTAAAAGAAATGAAAAAGAGAACAAGAAATATACATTTATTTAATCAGAATCATATAATCGATTTTAGATATAAACAGTAATAGGTATGAACGCATAATAAGTAATATAATAATTTTATATTTGTTTTCAATATTTTCATGATTATTTAAGAGAATTTTTTAATATAGTATAATAAAAATAATTTAATTTCTTACACAATGGGATTATTATTTATTAGCAACATTATTATTTATTTTATCATTATTATGAGGGTAATAGAAAGTTTTAGTTGACGGAATATGTTTTGTTAAGAAAATCTTTTATGGTAATAAATTCTAATTGTAAGAAGTTAATACTGTGTTAATTTAGATATTTATGGGAAAGTGTTATCATAAAGTAAGAGACAACATGACACAGGTAACGTAAAGTAAGTTCTATTAGTAAAGATGGTAACAATTATCCTATTCTGATTATTAATGTAAAAGTTAGGAAACTTAAATATTTAGACGATATTTGTTACTCTAAAACTTAGGACTGTAATTTAGAAGATTTTATATGCGCGAATCGGACTTATATGCATGTAAGGCTACAGAATAATCTAATAGGAAAAAAATAAAAAAACAGTCAAATTACATTGATTACAAAATTGCAAGTAAAACCATTTTTTTTTTCAAATATAATTTATATTCGAGAAAAAAATTAGTAACAATACCGCTACATAAAAAAAAATTACAAAGCGTAGAAATTTTTTTACGTGAAAATGAAACCCGCGCCTGGTGTTGTATGCACTTAGAAATATCAAAATATTTAATAAACAGCATTCTCTCTTGCCATATGATTGTTCATAGAAATAATCTTTAAAAAAAAATTTTTTTCAATTTTTTACCAAGATGCTAACAACAGAAATAAGTTATAACAAGTGTATAAAAATTTCGACATGGTTGATTAAGAACCTATGTCTTAGCGGTCATAGTGCTTGGACGAGACTGGTCTTGCTGCGTTCAATTTTTTATACCTTTTCGAAAAATGGTTTTCTATTCCTAAGTATGTGATTAACACTTTAATAATATTAAAAATATCATTAGTACAGTAAATAGTAGTTCTGATCATCGTGACGCAGTGAGATAGGCTCTCTCCGTCTACTAATTAATACCTAATTATACTTCTAAGATAAAATATATAAACATTTGGATATTTATATATTAGAATATTCAGACTCAATAATTGGATAAAGGTAAGTAATTATAAAAAGGTAAGGTGTAACCAGAAAGATTTGGCGAGGCAAGGCGAATATTTAGTAGTAAAAATTAAATACGGCAGTACTTAACATGAAAATAAATGAAAAATGTTATCCTATGTTAAGCGCGAACGAAGTCGCGGGCACCACTAGTTTA